>BMAO01031540.1:0-19472 GCA_019973975.1 Trichonephila clavata
GTGCTCCTTCTGTGTTCCAAGTATGTCAGGGAGAGAAAGATCATAAGAATGGCTTTCTAAGGACTTAATATAAATTGGCCTCCGAATCTTCAACTTATTTCTACCAGAAGTGAATTTGCTATAAATATTTGTTATCGTTCATAACCTCAAAATTTTTTCCTTCTTTCCTCTGTAATTGTGTGGTAATACTTACTTCTGTGAGCCTCGTGTGATACTTTGTGGTGCACGGGGATTTTATAATTGTTTTCAATAAAAAAAGGAATACAAGTATTGCAGATAAAATTCAATATGTCCATGGTGTATCTAACTACATCATATTAGCACTATATTTTAGTATTTTAAAGTCGCTCAAGAAAAACTCAAACTTGCTGAACTGCCCTGATTTTAAACTGAAAGAGATTGAATTTTAAGTACAAACCGACGACTTTTAGCTTAGGTTAGTATCATTATTATTTTGTTCATAAATGCTTTGTGTTTCAAAACGTTTGTGAAAATATTGTGTAAAGGTATCCAACTACTTGCGACAACTTTTTCTTAAAAAATGCATAATATGGGGATTTTTGTTCTTTTTAGATTTTTTTAGTACATTTTAGAAAAAATATGCCAAAATTAAGAAGGAGAAAAGAAATTATTATTACTAAAATGGGGAAAAAGGGTAAAAATTTACAAAAAATAACATAAACGCGGCCCATTCTGTACCAAAAGTTGAAAAAAAATTTTCAGTTTTTTAATTCTGATGTGTTGCTATGTTTTCATTTCTGAAAAGACCTTCAGGATAAGTGATATTTAAATTTTTACAAAAACTAGAGCACTTTATCTTAGTTATTGTATTAAATTGTGCTTAAAAAAGCAGTGATTATGTTCACATAAGGGACTGTAAATTTTGTAATAAACAGTGATTGATAAATCTGAAGGTTAAAACACTTCTACTATTATACAGAGCATACACAAATAATTTCAGTTAATTATTTTCAAAACGTTTTGAGCAATCGTTGTCCCGTTTGAGCATTTTCAAAAACAAAACAAAAAACACCTTTAGAGTAAAACACGTTTTAATGTATGACATCTTGCTTAAAGTAATGGCGTATGCTTTTACTAAGACATTTGTAGTTTTTGTTCTAGGGAACGAAAAATAATAAACGATATTTTTATAAACTTAATAAGATGGCCTATAAAATAAAGTCATAAAAAATTGCCAACATTTGGCAAAATTTGCAATTTTAGGCTAGTCCTTAGATTAGGCAGAATAATCCATTGTGTTAATAAGTGCTATCAATATGACGCCAAAATATTATTTCAGTCATATTTAATGAAAGAAGTGTTTTTAATGTATTATTTAACTTGAAAAGTAACATAAATTAAAAAATTGGAGCTGTTTTTGCGAACATTATTTGTTTTTGTTTTATGCCTTTACACGAACTTTAATGAGTTTTTCTCAGACATTTAATTTTTGAAGATGCAAGTTTTTTATATTCTCTAATGCTTTTTTTCTGTTCAAGATAGAGTCTTGAAAGTTTTTGTAGATACTTTCGCGTTATATGTTATATGTAAAAGGTAGTATGGATTTAGGTCTGAGATTGCTCGTTATTTTCTTTATAAAAAATATTTTGAACATTTTCGAGTTTTTTTTCCAGGTTTGGCTATAAAAATAATTATTACAAATCAACAAGGAAACATATTTTCTAATCCAAACTAACTTTTGTTTCCAATAATCTAAGAAACATAAATGTCTTAAAATGGCTGAAAAATTTTAAAACTTAAACATGCTATAAAAGTTAAAAAATATTTAAAAAAATTCTTAATTTTTTTTAAAATTGTAAAACAATGGCTTTTTAAACTGACTTATTATTTTTATAAACAATTCAGAAAACAACCTGAAATAAAACATAAATTACTTTCACTATATTGCTGTCTCCAAAAAGGTTTTTAGAAAATGCTACCGTGTAGCCTTAAAAATGACATCTATACAGAGGACATTTTGTACGACATCTATATTAATAGCTGAAATAAAAAGTTTACCACTTTATTTTCAACATTCCAGCCTTATGTATAAATTCAGACCTTTTTTTTTACTTTTCAGGGTGGTCCTGATTTCAAGGTACAATTTTCAAGGGTAGGTACAAACATTCTAACAATCGTTTAATGTTTAAGAATGTATGGATGCAAGTGACGCGATGAAGCACACATACAGACGAAAGAGACGAAAAGAAAGACAAGTGTTTATTGAAAGCGTCTTTGACAATTGAACTGTTCAGCAAATGAGCAATGAAGTCCAGCTGTAGCGCACATTGCTGTACATCCACTGGCAGTCTCGATGATGGTCTGCCAGATTCAAAACTTGTACTCGTTGTAAATGGAAGAGGGGTAAGCGATTTTCGTTTAACACTCTACAACGGTCTGATGACTTACACTTACGTGATGAGCAACATTCTTGTACTTGACTCGGATCTATCAGCCTTAGCGTTCAAGAGGCTTTCTTCCAGGCTTGAACAGGGTACAGCTCTTCGTCGACCAGCATCATGTCTAGTGACGTGGAACAAACGTATTTCACAAAGCTGACGATGTAACCGCTGAAAAGTTCTGTGATCCGGCGTTCGTCGATCAGGAAACTGCACGCGATACTTTCCTAGCGCAGCTCTGCCATTACCATGTGCACGACCGTACATGTAATGCATGTCTGCATTTTCGGCATACGTAAAGTCTCCCATCGAAAACGTCAGTATAGTTGCGAATGGCTCTTTCCCTTACTGAGATGCATCCTTTTGAACGGAGGCTAGACATCTACTTCCCCCTACCTGCAAGCAAACAACTGATAGTACCATTTCCCTTTTCTTTGATTTCCCATGTTTGCTCCTCACCATGTCACTTGCGCCCATACATTCCAAAACAATAAATGGTTGTTACAATGTCCTGCATCTACTCTTAAAGCTTGTACCGAGAATTCGGGACCATCCTGTTTTAAAGATTTCAGCTTAAAAAAAATGAGCAAGTTATTCGTAGATCATATTTACTATCAAGTGAAAAGAATAAAAAAAATAATAGGTTCATTAAAAAAAATTCTTGCCCTTACGTTTAAATAAAAAAATTTCAAAATAGAAAAAAAGTAAACTTTCTTCTCAAAAATTTACATATCACTCTTAGCTTTATGTACATAAAATGGTTTTGTCGCATAATGGTATTCCAATTAAAATGTGCCCATTTTTTAAAAATAATACTATTATCTTAATAAAAATAATAATATTATTCTATTAAAAGAATATTATTATTTACATAAAAAGATTATCATTAATTTACTAAAAATATTATTGTTTACTAAAAATAGAATATTATTTACTCAGAAAGATTATTTTTTACTTAAAAAAGAACATTATTCTTTATTTAAAAAGAATTTATTATAAAATAAAGCAAATATATGATGCCACAAATTAAAAAAAGAATATTTATATTTAAAATTCCTCACTTTTTTTGACACTGTATTCCCACATCGCTTTATTTTTTCACGTATGAGTTAGCAGTTCCTTTAGAAGTGGGAATATACTTTCAAACATCATCATACAATTTTGAATTCGCTTTATTTAACTTTTCTATATAAATTGAGTTTAGTTGCGCTTCCTCGCAATAATATTATCGTTTGCTCTTTGAATTGGAAAGCATCAGGCAAATATATGTTTAGAAATGGCGGCCGTATCACGTCGCAAATGAAAGGGAAACAGAATTTAAAGCAGTTTGTTTTTTTCTTGTTCTTGGAAATACTTCGCTCGCACGCCAAACGTGGATTACTTAGAATCATTTGAAAGTTTTGTTCTTAACAGTCTCTTATTTTTAAATAAAACTCTAGTGCTGTTTTATGTTTATCCTAATTCAATTCACTGGGAAATTGAACAGACTCATGCAACAGAACAATATATCATTGAAAACTGCCATCTTCTGACAGGGAAATACAAATTTCTGTGATATGTTTTTGATTATGGAATAAAACATAAAGAAAAATTTGGGTTTTAGAACAATACTATTTTTAATCATTGAGAAAATTAAAAAAAAAAATGAAGAGTTGGTAAATTATTTTATATTTACGTAGCTTGCATGTCAGACGATAAAATTTTAATTTAATATTTTTTTCTGTCTTTTTATAACATATCGATTATCGGATCATTGTAAAATGATTAATTGTCATCGAATCCCTAAGGACAATATTGAATTGGAGATTATATAATGGACTTTTCTTTTTAAAAAATTCTTTTCCATTATCTCATTAAAATTTTCTGAAAATCCGATGAAATGTGGAAGATTTTTTAAGAATCAAACAATTAGGGAAAATGAATTAAAAGCTTTCGGTATAATAAATAATTATTAAAGAAAAATTCAATTTTTAAAAATCAATCATATTTCTAATTATAGTTTACTTAATTGTTAGATGCAATATCCTTAGAATATTTTAAAAGTATGTAATTAAATTTCCATTTAAAAAATCAAGTTTTTATGAATTTTGTGGGTGTTTTAAGGGGAAGAATTTTAATTTTAAATAATGTGAACTAATTAACATAATTATAGTACTAATGCTAAATCAGACTAGAATTTCTGATCCTTTCCCGCAAATAGATAAAAAGAATAAAAAAATTAGCAATTGTATCAGTGCTTATGTCAGCTTTTACCAGTAATGAACTTAATTTTCAAAGGCTGTTATATGTAAATTTTTGAAAAGAACAGTTCTAATCACCAAAGGGCTATATTATTGATATTATGTATAGTTTTTTATATATAATGTAAGCATATATGATAACGATAAAAGCTTTTAAAAGCGATTGGGAATTTTATACAGTGATTAAACTAATAAACCCCTTAATGCTTAGTAAAAAAAACACTTTTTGAGACTGCAATTTTTCCAAGCGTGCTTATTTTGATGGCGTTATCGTTTTAGTTTTTGTAGTGTTTTAAAATTAATCTGAAAAATGGAAAATTAAATTGATTAATAAAGTTACGAAAAACTATATATCGTTAAGTATTAATAATACTTTCTGTTGCAATATATGAATCTGTGTTTTGTTTTTGAAATAAACAAAGTACTTTCTATTAAATTACCAAGTGTTAGAAGAAGGGGAAAAAACATCTGATGTTCTTTTCTTCTCTGAACTACCTTCTTTTCAAATGTTAGATACATGCACAAAAAAGATTTGATTTTTTGCTGCTTTAACACACTGAAGTGTATCCTTCAAAATATAATGTGCATTAGTTTTGGCACTGTGCCATAGCAAACAAATGTTAAAACTCAGTATTTATTGAGAGATTAAAAGAAAGCGCTTTTAGAATAAGATTTAATTTATAGAGTGTCACAGTATAAAAACAGAACACACTATTTTGATCCATCTGTTCTTTTTCAAGGGTCTTAAAAAACAGAAGTGCGCAACAATGAAATATTTTCTGAAATAAAATAAGCCAAATCTAAGTACACGTAAATTTATAATTCCGCTTTTGCTAGAAATTACATGTTTATTATACGAGTAAAATCAAGTGATCAAATAGTATTGGATTGATGCATAATTATACGGCGTTTATATCAGCGCGTTTTTCATCAGCGAAAAGTAGCGGTTTGCTTATTATTTTTGTAGAAAAATAATCTTTTCTATTGTTTTAGAAAAATACGTGACGAAAACCATAGTCATATTCGCCATATTATGCTCTACCACTTTGAGAAAGGATGGAAAGCAGCACAGTCATTTCGCGATCTCAACGAACTTTTTGGCAAAGGAACAATCAGCAAAGTCAGTGTAGGGAGATATTTGACCGTTTCAAATCAGGTGGTACCAGCTTGGAGGATAAGCCAGGAAGAGGTTGGCAATCGGATTTCGACAATCAGGCTCGGGATCGACGATCGGATGACTTGGTAGCCTATGTCAAAGCGTGGATCGCCTCTAAGAATCGTGTCTTCTTCTCTTGTGGAATTGACAGTCTGCCAAGCAAATGGGAAGTAGTAATTGAAGTAGACGGTGACTACGCTACCGAAAAATCGTTTAAACATGTTTTTGTCAAATATTTGTTACTGATTTTGTTAAATAAAATTTGTTGAAAAAACGCCGGATAATTATGCATCAATCCAATAGTTTCTGAATTGAATTTAGTGATGTAGCTAATCTTGAGGGGGCTCTGTATTGAAATCCCTTGGATACTCTCTCTGTAGCACCTTACGATTTTTTGCTTATGCATTTTAGAGCCCTTGTAGCTTGGAGACCCCGTATCATTGATACGATAGTAGCTACGACCCTGATTGAATGATAAAACATAGTGAACTAATACACACAAACATAATCGTTCTGATGTTATATACATAACTCTTTTTTTACACGATTTTGAAATAACACAGCACATTAATTGAAAAGGGGGTTTTCCCCCTTTTTTCTCTTTCTACACAATTTTTTTTTCTAGTACGAATTTTAAAAAAAAAATTGAAAACTCGAGCCTTTTGGATGCGGACGATTTGAACGAGTTTATCACATTTTTTTTTTATATAAGATAAAAAAAAAGTCTATACTGTTGAAGTCGAAGGCGAATTTCAGCTACTAATATCTGATTTAATTCGTGAGGGCTTAAAATTTTCTGCAAGAATGGAACAACATTTTCTTGCTTATGATCCTGACATAGAGCTTGCACATTGAAATTTCTACATAATCTTGTGTAGCAAGATATCAAGAGTTATATAATCAACTAGCCGTTACCCTACCGCTTCGCTGGGTATTTCATGATGTTTTTTAAATATATACTGTTTATATATATAAATTATTGATATCTAAGTCCTAGCAATAAGAATTCCATTTTATTGAAAATATTCTTATACCTGTAATTCTCGCCTCTTGATAAAAAAAGGACAGAACTACTAATTTGTATTATCTAATAATCTCTAAAATTCAGTATAAAATGATGTTTGCACTTTCGTAACCCTATAACCAAGAGGATTTCCGCAAAACCAATTTTAGGTGGATCTCTACTCCATAAGATAAACATGGAAGCCAAATTTCAAATTTCAAACTAATAGAGCAAAAACAAAATTTTTATTATCAATACCCCCCCCCCTCACCTGTTATTCCGTTGAGAGTCGTTCTCCCCAAAACCATTCTTAGCGGATTTCAATTAAACAAAAGAAAAATGAAAACAAATTCCATTATTATAGTTCTTGTAGTTCGAAAAAAGAAATTTTTTGTCAACACGCCCCAGTAACCCCTGCACCCCCAGAAGTTGATTCCCGTCAAATGCATTCATATTGGATCCTTATTCAACAAATGAAACATGCTTAACAAATTTCAAGCACACTGGTCTAACAATTCTAAAACAGGACTTTTTTTCTATAATCCCCTTGACCCCTCGCAACCCTCCTTAAGGTTGATTTTTGCTTTACTCTTTGTTTGAAGAACTCTATTCCATGAAAGGAACATGTCTACCGATTTTCAAGCAGGTAGATCGAATAGTTTAATAACGGAAATATTTATCTATTACGCCCCTTAATCCCTCAAATGAAACTTGGGGGTTCATTTTCGCGAAACCCATTTTATAGCGGTTCTGTACTCAACGAAAGCGGTTCTGTACTTACCAAATTTCAAGACTGTTCGTCTAATAGTTTAAAAATGGAATACTTATCTATAACCCCTTGAACCCCGCAACGCCACTCAGGGGTCTGTTTTCACAAAACCCATTTTGTAGTGGATCTCTACTCTATGAAAGGAATCTGCTTACCAAATTTCAAGACTGTGCGTTTAATAGTTTAAAAATCGGAATAATTGTTTATATCTCCCCTTAACACCCCCCTCAACACACCTTGGGGGACCAATTTTCCCAAAACCCATTTTGTAGCGGATATTAACTCCATGAAAGAACTATGTCTACCAATTTTCAAGCCGGTAGGTCAAATAGTTTAAATACGAAAATATCTATCTTTTACGCCCCTTAATCCCTTGCAACGCTACTTAGGGGCTATTTTCTCAAAACCCATCTTGTAGCTGATCTCTACTCTATGAAAAGAATCTATTTATCAAATTTAAAGTCTGTGCGTCTAATAATTTAAAAATGGAAATTCTATAACGCCCCTGCAACGCCACTTGGATGTCAGTTTTCAGTAAACTCATTTTGTAGCGGATCTCTACTCTATGAAAGGAATTTGCTTACCCAATTTCAAGATTGTACGTCAAGTAGTGTAAAAATGGAAACAATTATTTATAACGCCTTTTAACCCCCCGTAACGCGCCTCGCGTTTCGAATTTCGCAAAATCCGTTCTTAGCTGATCTCTACTTGATGAAAGGAACATGTCTACCAAATTTCAAGTATGTAGGTTGTATGGTTCCGGAGATATCGTGATTAGTGAGTGAGTCGCTTTTCTACTTTATATATATAGATTTGAGGAAAAAAAAAATATATGTGATAATAAGACTTTGCAACAACAAAAAGAACCAACAGAGGCTATTAATAATGAACAAAATTCTTCATTTGTATCAAAACAGACAGTTGTGCTGGGCATATCTGACGCATCTACTGATGATAGCCTTTTTGATGCAATTCGTAGTAAACGTGAACATCAAGTAGGGATAATTAGCTGTTAGCAGTACACAAGAATTTTTCAAGGGGGAGGGGCTCCAGGGTCGAAAAAGTCCTTTAATTTCGTATTATGTTCCAATGCTCCGCCCAAAATATTCTTTTGATTTTGTAAATTTTAGGGAACAAAAACAGTATTAAACTAATTATTGAATAATAATTAGCATTAATTAAAAATTAGTTAATTATGGGAAAATGACTACAACCTTAGGATGATAATGATTTATTGAACAATGAAGGATGAAATATTAAAAGATATAATAAACACCAAAGGGAGAACGTCTTTCTCGTACATCTTTCGGCGTCCGTCTTGTAGTGATTTCCCGTGCAGTGCCTTACGTCGGACACTATTGGCGGGGTATGACGTCAGTATGGATTGTGCCACTCGACGTAAAAGGGGAGGGGGATGCGACAGTGCACATATCTAACCCTACATTATTAATAACAAATACTTAATTAAACTTAACGTACTATAAACATAGGATTATAATCAATCGAAAAAAGAATCAAGGGCTTTGAGGGGGGGGGGGGGGTGCACACACGGGGACCTCCTCCATGTGTGCGCCACTCTGGTTATTAGTAGTCCTAATTTCAGTTTGAATTTTTATATGTTGTATGCACTTATAGACTCAATTTTTACTGTATATTAATTTAAATTATTTTTGGTAACAAAAATTAAAATTGTTTTTGTTTTATGAGCATGAAACACGGACTTTATTATTACTTTTTTGCACAGTTATTTGGGAAAATATTTGATGATTTTTCATCATACACGATTTTTAAAATTGCGGAACATATCCCAAAATTTACCATAGATCTCGTGTATTTTTTCAATGCAATTTTTTTTTTGCACGGCATTCTAAAGAACGTATTTACTGAGTAAAAAATGAGTTGGTAGTATTTGGGTTTCTTGCTTCCAAAGACAATAATAGTAAAAATGATGCTTATTAAATCCCAGAGCTCACTATTCTCACGTTAATGTAGCTAGAGGCAAGAAGTGGGATTAGTCACCATAGCGTGGTTCAAAAAGCTACGAGGTTTGTCAGTACCGTCTTTGTTTTGTGTTTAGAAAAGCATAAATAATCAATTAAGTATTTAGATTCATACATAAACGCGATATCAGAACACGACATTAAGAAATAAAGTAGAAGAAATAAATGACTTAAACTGAAAAGCTACAACTAGCATGATATTTCAATAAAAGAATACGATCCCAATACGACTTTCTTTCAATTTTTTAATAAAGTTTTACAAATTTAAATACTTTGATTTTTTTTATTTGATATCAAATTAGTTCAAAACATCAAACGTATTTCATATATCTATGAGTTGTTTATGCTGTGTTGATTATTCAACTATTTATGCTGTGCTTTTTTCTCCCTTTCAAATGGGGCTGCAAATTTTTAAGTATTTAATTTTAATACCCCCCCCCCCCGATTCAAGGGATCCGGGGGTGTACGTTACGCCAGTGAGGTGGATACCAATTGCCAGGATGTAGTTTTGACACCCAGTTTCCTCTCCAGAGGGAGACACTTGAGCTCTGACGATGCGAAATCGAGGAATTTAATTTTGCTGGAAGCACATAAGCCAAACAGGCATTCAAGAGATCTTTAACATGCCGCATAATCATACGACATGGACGCTGTCGATTTTTTTCTTGCTGAACTAAAAGTCAGTGTTTGTTTCATTACAAAATAAATTTCTACCCCTAAAAATGATGACACAGCAAAAACGTGTACAAAAAATAGAAAGGAAGAGAAAAAATGTCCCTTTTTAACCATCATTGTAACTAAGCTTTGCAATATGTCGTATTATAAATTTGCAATAAATTAGTACTTCTAACATTATCGATTTAGGAACATTTTTAAATGACTTTTTAATTGTTTAATAATTACAGAACTCTTAAATCAGATATAACAAATAAAAAAGACATATATTTTCCATCGAATTTTTTGACTTTACACACAGAGATGAAATTAGTTTTACATAGTTTGTAAAACTGCGCAGTTTCTCTGAATAAACAATTATTTTAAAATGAATATATATTTCCAAAGTACGCGTGATAAAAAAAAAATACTAGATTAGGGTATTTTAAAATAAAGTACATCAATAGAAACAAATTCAATTCGAATTAGAATATTTAGAGCAACTGGTTTTAATTAGCTTAAGAGTTCTCGGTAATCATTTTAGAATATCTCAATAAGAATAATACAATTACCTGAAAGCAAACTAATTCAAATAATGGGGAAATAGTTAAAGTACTCAATGGAAGTTTTGTAGCTATTCTTTAAGAGTAACGTCTTACCTTCAAGAATAAACTTTCTCGACAATCCTCGGTCGGAGTCCAACCTGAAATAAAACACATAGCTTAGAATAATGTGCATTAAATTGAATTTATGATTAATTTTGATTAAAATTTATTTTAATGATTAATCTTAAAAGACGCACAAGCGATATATATTTTAGAGACAATACATTTAGGTAAGCATGCACATGTATTTAAAACTTAAAAAAATATATGAACATTTTAATTTATAAAATTTTTTAAATCATTTATTTAAGATAATGTACTTGTGCTGCGGAAACAAGACTCATCAATCCACTGAATATCTCTAAGCTATATATTTTCCTTTAGAAGTGTACTCTGTAACGGGCTCTGTTCCCACCCCGTTCCGCTAATCCTCAAGAGGAAATAGTTTCAACAAATTGTTTTATTTGAGAACTTTTTTCTGTAACGGAACCCTGATTTTTGTAAATAGATAGAACTATTTAAAGCGAATTGAGTTCAAGAAGAAAAATAGCAATCAGACGTGTTGATGTTAGAATAAAACATAGTTTATATATTTGTGAGTTGTCCGTGTCCAGATACACGATTAGGAACCTTGTGGTTTGAGTTCAAGGAATTGGTAATAGATAAGTACATTTACTCATAATTTTTAGTATGTGTTAAAACTGAAACTTCCTATTAGTTATAACAAAAGCTGATATTAATTTAAAGTAATAAGAATAAAAAGCTTGTTGTGAGATTTTTAGAGAGGTCAGGAGAGGTTAGAGAGGTCATACACCAACGTGAACGGACGCTCGGTTCAACTCCTCACACTTTAAATGTTTCCTTTCATTATTATAAATATGCTTTTCCATCTTAATTTCTGTGTGTTCAAAATTGTCGAATTCTTAGAAAATTACTCATGGCATATTCATATTTACAATACTCAGTGGGATATTTTTTCTTAAAGTGTTGATATTATAGAAGAATTAGCACTGTATATATTGATTACAAGCTATTGACATGTTCTTTCCTTAATAAACATATAGTAATAAATTCATACAATTATTACAGTTCACGCCTTAAGGGTATTTAATCATCTAAAATAATAAACTAATGCCATGATAACACTTTAAAAGCTTTTAATTTGCACCGTAATATAGCCATAATCTGTTAGAAATAAATAAAAATTTTCCGAAAAAAAAACTGATCTAAAGAATTTAGAAAATTAGTTGAAAGCAAATTCAAACTAAATAAATTTTCATAGCAATTGTGCGTTTTTAGCTCATGATTAAATGATCCTCGAAACATTCGAAATATTTTTCTTCTTAATTTAAATATCCTTTTTTTATTTTTAATTTCCTCAGAGAAAAAAAAGCGTGCCTGATTATTTTGATGTTCCAATAAATTGCATTTAAGAATGTTTTATGTTCCTTTAATGGTATATGCACAAATATAAAATAATTAAATTTCCAATTTCGCGGACAAAGCGCAATGCATTTGTGAACATAGCACGCGGATAACGATAATAAAGTGAAGTATCATTATTTTCTCTAGCGTGAGCCATAAATTAAAGGCATCTGCTTAGCAACATTCGAACATTGCATGCTAAGATATGGAAGAATTTTCATTTAATTCATTTTCTCTAATAAGTTAATCTGATCAAACTAGAAAAATTGTTAAGCATAGAATTTTCAGTATGCATTGCTATTTTATTCAAATGGACATCTAAACGTTCATTAGAAATTTTTGAGCAATTCAATTTCATATTTGCTAACGAAATAGGTTCCAGAATATATATGCAATAACATAATATTTACTGAACATTCTAATTTTAAGTATTCTTATTTAGATAAAAAAACCTATACCCTGTTTCGAAACGCGTGTCAATTAAGGATTAAAATCTCTGTTTTGACACTTCGTGTTCGTTAAGAGTTTTAAATCTAGAACTATTTTTGGCAGATTTAATCGCGATTTTTAAGACAAGAATATTTTAATAGCTTTCACGTGCTTACTTAGTAATTGAAACTTTCCCCCAAAACATGTAATTGATCCCTTTACGAAAGTTGAAATAAATTGATAATGTCCAAACCCTACATTTTTAATAATTATACTTTAAAAATTAATTTTGGAGTTTCTTTTTTAATGCTCAATTTTTTTAAAGATGAGGATAATTGAATGAATAGTAAATATATCTCAAACTATGTGGGGGGGGGGAGAAAGAAGAAAAAGAGTTGTGGAACCCTTATTTAAATACACTTAACAAAATTATATTTCAATGCAATGGTTAGTTGCATTAGCTAAACTTAAAAAAATTGTAATACTTCCAAAAATGTATTAGTTTTTTCAGTAGCAAAGCCTTTGAGACTTACTCTATTTCATAAATTTGTTAGAACATTAATGAAAGAAATTTTTCTATAATTATATTAATAATATTATAATTAACTGTAGAAAATATATCAATTTGTGTGTGTATGTGTGTAAGAGCCTGTTTGATTCTGCCTGAACACTAGAGGTCGCTGATCATTGTAGCAATTTAATTTTGAACAACAGTTTTTTTTTTCTCTTTGCTCTCTGCCTTTGTAAAATAATCATGTAATCTGATTGGATATATTCAATCTACTGAAAAAATTTACTGACATTTCCTTAAGGGGACACAATGCGATTCAGTTGACCAAAATCGGTCAAAAAATGAAATTTAATTTTGTCAGCTTAAATTATTTTTTATATACTTTTCTATAACCTGACAAAATTTGAAAGCTCTAAACTGAAAAAAAAAATGCAGAATAATGATAGCTGTTGCGTTCGTTTTTATTCACATCCCTATGGCAAATCAAAACTTTAAACTTACGTATCTGGGAAAGATAAAATAACTAGTTTGTCTTCATTTAAAATGCTAAGGCTTTTTTTCTATTGAATTTTTTTTAGCTACTGCTGATAGTACATGTAACAAAAGTTGGTATGAATTTTTGAATCAAAGCGATACTTATTTTTTTAAAAATAATTAAACTCAGAATTTGTACATTTTTTAAGGAATTTTCAATACACAATCATAAAAAGCAGTATTGTATGAATACCAAACACGTTATCGCTAAACCGTACCAACTTTTGTTATGAATAGTTTGAGGTACTTGTAAATCAAATTTCAGGCGTGTACGTAAGTATTTGTAGGAGGAGTAGCATTTTAAAATCACTTCACAAATTTGAAGTTTTTGCCTTAAAAAACTAAATGTCAATCTTTTTATGAAATTCTGAGCACAAAATCTGTTTTACATAGAATACACACAAAAGAGGCAACCAAAAATTTTTTGAAAATCCTTAAATTAAAATTTTTTTGCTTAAATCGTACCATGTCCCCTTAAATTAAATATTTCTAAACTTTCGATAACGCATTAACAAAGAAAGTGCCAGTTTTTTACTGAAACCATCTTGGATGTAGGTATAATAGCATACTTCTTCACAAGAAAATTTTAACAAAAAAATATTTGAGCTTATCAAAATAAAGAATACACGAATATAGAATGGTGCGTAAATTATCTTTTTATTTTCTTAAAAGAAAAAAAATGATGAATCATAATTTTCGAAACGCTTTTGAGATTGCCACAAAAAAAACTGTACTTATTAAGCAAAAGTAATAATTTAATTCAGAGCCACCATTTATCAAGAGAGCAATGTAAATCACTTAATTTAATTTGCAGTTTCGACTTATCTTTCTTTAGTAATCCAATTGTTGGATTTTCGTAAATCACTTTTGACGAAAAGGGCAAAGATAATTCAATTTCCTCCATGTAGATAAGTTCTAGCAAAAATTCCATTTATATAACTAAAATTCTGCTTCATCTTTTATATCATAGGTTTCAAAACACCCCTTGTGGGCGTTTGAGGCTTTCAGGGGGGCAGTAAAAGGACAGAGAAAATTAGGGGGCGTTGAGACACGAAGAGGCTTTTGAAGATTAACCACATATAGTCTAAAAAAGACTAACAAAAACACGCTGATTATGTACGAACAAAGGTAAACTTTAATACTGTTTACCTGATGTTGATTATATGTATTTAAATCATTTATATATCACATGTACAGAAAACTCACATATTTAGGTAGTACGGGAAGTGGATGAAAAACTTACGTGTTATCTTTGTCTGTGAGAAGTAGGGAAAATGTTTCGTCCACTGCATTTCATTACGTATATTATCCAAGAAACATAATTAAAAATGTTAACCATGAATTAACGTGATTCTTTAAAAGCTGAAACTGTCAATTTATATTTATTTTGAAAGCAATAGTTTATTACGAATTACTTCGTATCATCAAAACCTCTGCCTGCCTTTATAACAGTAAGCCTAAAACTTTATTCCCACTCTTTTAAATAAGAAAAACCTCAGTAGACGTTTCAATTCCAACAATACTACTATGACTAAAATATATAATATTACACATTTAAATATATTTGTGGGCAACAGCTATTTCAGATTTGTAAGTAAAAAAAATTAGGGGGCTTTAGAAATAAAAAACTTAAGACTTTAAAAAATATATTCTAATGGATATTTTTTGTAAACTTAACTCTTGTTTTCACCAAGTATTATGTACACTCTTATTTCTCTAGAGTAGGAGGAGGCGGTATCGAAATATTCACTAGAAAAGGAGACGGTATCGAAATATTTATTAGAGAAGGATGCGCCAATTCAAAAAAGGTTGGGAACCTATGTTTTATTTAAACAAAAATTACGGATGGAGCTTTCGAACAAAAATATTTTTTTTTGCAATCGCTAAGTGCCCTCGGAAAATCTTTTCATCATCGTATCTGGAAAATGTTTTCCAAATGAATTTATTTTTAAATGTAGACAGACAAAGAATGCTAGGCACAGAATAAGAATATTTAAGAAAATGGTTAAAAGCGGACGGTTTGCTAAAGTACTATCGAAATTTTCCAACATGAATACAAAATATCAAATCATACTTATATTCTATCGAACGAATCTTTCAGAATAAATTCTAAAAGAACGATTGCATAATTTATGTCACAAGAGGAACGTGACTTATTTTTCAATGAAATAATTTAAATTTCAATACCAATTTACGGGCCTTTACATGCGATGCTGAATTTAAAGAAATCAACTAAGACTACACAGTACACTTTTTTCAAAAAAATTTTTTGATCTAGTAACAGGAAAATTAAATTATGTTTATATTCAGATTATATTGTTAAGTTGATTCTGGAAGCAAAAAGTCTGTTTGAACTGCTATTATTTTACATTTTAAAGACTTAAGAATTTTGAAGTTTTTTCAAACTTATATAAAATGCCAAATTTTTAAAATATTTTTGTCGTTTTAAGTGATTTATGTTTCATAGGATTATTGCGAACAAAAGTTAGCATGGATTTGAAAATCTGTTTTCTTTTTGATTTTTAATAATTATTTTTATAGCTAAACCTGGGAAAAACACAAAACATTTTAAAATATTAACTTCGGCATTTTTAAAAAAAAGTAACCAAAAATCTCAGACCTAAATCCGTACTAACTTTTATAGAACGTATGGTTGGAAGTATCTACAAAATAATACCGTCTAACACGGATGCGACCATCATGGTCTACAAATTGAAGCGTGGTTTATCTGAACAGACAACTTGGTGCCAATCAGCTTGCCAGGCTCTGTGCTCATGAGTCCATTGTAGACGCAGCCGTCGATGGTTTGCCGTGCGGGAGGATCCTGTATAAAGGTACCCTAGCATGCAATCTACGGTGCAGCAGACATCGACAAATTGACGAAGCAGACATTAGTACACCTATAGCAGTAGACCAACGTGCTGCCTGGAGGAAGCTGTACGGTCATTCACCGCCATGTGGAGCAGATGTCGATCGTCGTGCTCTGACGTCACCTTCCGTCGTTCACTGCCAGTTTTCTAGTTGTTCGGTGCTCGTCGGTTCACCGCTTCCAAACTGGCATCACTGTGGAACTGAATCGCTGCACACGAGCTCCTTTTGCACAATAGGGAAATCATCCTTTCAAATGCCAATAACCTCCCCGTTCAAACTCCGTAAGTTGTTGGAATTTCTCCTAATTTTGTCTGGCGGCATACTTAGGTCTCGCTAAACGCTTGCCACCAACAAATAATCACTAACTATTTCAACGTCACATTACGGCCCTCTATTTATACGCTTTCAGCATCAGTTCAGAGGGCGCTGCGCATGCCACGCATGCGCGGTGGCTCTAAAACTTTACTATTTATGTAGAATCCAATAATTTATATTTTCTGCAATTTCATTTAATTCTGATGATTCCTTCATGGTATTGCATTTTTTACAAACAGCAGTGTAGCCTAAATCAACCCAAATATGGATAACAGACATTTTCTTTATATCTTTTTTTTTCTGTCTGTCTTGTGGGACGCAAAAAACTCTTTGTGGGCTGCTACTCCACTTCTGCCTTAAGGGGAATACTCCACAAGCGAGTGGCGATTTCATGATACGAAAGACTAGTATCATATAGAAGGTAATCATACATACTTATTAAAACTCTGGTAGTGATTGTACAATGTTTTTGGTGTGGCATAAACTTCTCGTCAATGATTTACAGCAGTTAAGAGACGAAACATATCAAAGTACCTTGCCAATGCATTTGAAAAACCATTCATATGGAGGTTCAGAAAGTGTTTCTTGGTCAACGCATGTGTGCGGCTATGTAATTCTAATAATTTGCATTTCTAACCTGTTTCGTATTTCCTGCAAGTTTGTTTAAATTGTGATTCCTTTGTGTTGTGTGTAAAATGTTCGGAAACAGTAGTGAACACTGATATATATATATATATATTTATCAGGTAATACTTTCGAGAAATCTGGAAACTTCAACAGAAAATCAAAATATGATGAAGTTTTTAACTTGAAAAAAATGGAAAGTGATATCAGATGGGTGGTTACATTTCTTATTGACACCTTAGTAAAGATTGCCATTATTTGAATTTAAAAGCATGGCATATTATACTTCCTTGGATGCTTTTACGGCCTCTCTATTTTAACAGAGAATCGACACTAAATATTACAGTTTAATAAGTAAAATTTCTCTCTCTAATATCTTTTTTTTAAATTTTTTAAACGCCGATAGATTCCGAAAAAATCGGAACACATTTTATTCTCTAAACTTTAACATGTTGCTACAATCTGAATATATAATATAGTTTGGTAATACGAAATTATATCAAAACAATTCAGAATGCTACAAGTAAAAATTACATGAATATAAACAGTAAAAAATAAAAAGTTAATATTAAAATAATTAGAAATGATATTTAAAAATTGTTAGAAAATGTTAAATGGGTCTAAATATTTCTTAAATTTAAGTTATAATTATTAATTTTCTATAACTGAGACCACTACACTTTTATTTATAGTTCGAAGATGAAGAACAAATCGTGCCAAACTACTCTAGCAGCTCATTTTTCTGTATCGGACTCCTATTCAAAATGAGCATAATAAATCACCATGTTGGCGGTAAATAAAAGTGTGAACTAAAACTTGATCCAACCATTTTGATTCGTATAGCTCAGTGATGGGCATTGTCGATCGCGATCGACCGGTGGACCACCAAGAAATTTTTAGGTGACCACCTTCACTAAAATCCAAGACGCACATACTAAAAGAAACTTTTTTTGGAACATTAACGCCAGCTTAACTAGAGAATCAGCTCTTCACAATCGATTCGACTGCGGTTACTTACTCAATTGATTCGATAAATGTGTAGACGACACATGTACCTTCATTGGAAACACACGAGGGCATTGGTGGATCACTGCGATGAAATCCGTATAAATGAACTCTTTCCTACACGTAAAAGGGAGAATAAATGTTGATGATTAGCCCTTCCCACAATGCACGGGACTGGCTATTGAAACATGATACCTCATCCCGCTTGTTCCGCATTGAAGTCATGTCCCGTGATGACGCAGGAAACGATAAGGAACAAATCAAGTACAAATCTTGATTTCAGATTTATCGGTTCACGTAAGTTCTCTGCACAATGCATTGAATACGTCTACTGTTCACTGTCTAAATAATCTGTCATATTTTTAAAAGGGATACAATGTCGAAAACAAGTGGTAAGAAAAAAACATACAATTTTAAAACAGACTGACCACACCTACGCCACTAGGAAGACCGCAACACCTTAAAAACATTTGAAGTAGTCCGTAATCTGGAAAAGTCTGCGCCCACCCCTGGTATAGCTTAATATCTTGACATAGGTTTCACGTGGGCGATAGCGCCCCCTTGTGGGCGTTTGAAGCTTTCAGGGAGGCAGTAGAAAACCCAAAGAAAATTAAGGGGCGTTGAGATGGTACGGAGGGGCTTGGACAGATATAACCAAATGTAATTTTAAAAAAGACTAAAAAAACACGCTGTGATTATGTACTAACAAAAGTAAACTTCCATACTGTTTACCTTATGTTGATTGTATGTATTTAAATCATTTCTATATCACATGTACGAAAATTCACATATTTCGTTAGTTCGGGAAGTGGATGAAAAAACTTAAAGATTCATTCCATTCAGACCTACATTAAATTGAATGATATAGTGCATTTTAATTCCTGTAGTGCATGTGTTGTCTTTGTCTGTGAGCAGTAGAATAAATTTTTCTT
>BMAO01031541.1:0-14688 GCA_019973975.1 Trichonephila clavata
TTTTATAAAAACTGAAAGTCCTATTTTTTAAAGAATAATTTTTAAAAATATTTCATTAATTATTTTGACTTTAAATTTAAGTTTTCGACTTTAAATCTCTCTTGACTAAAATAGTTGTTCGCGTAGGAACAATTGTATTATTTTTAATACTCTCATGATATATTCAATTTCGTAGCAAATACTAAACACATATTAACACTTTTTCATAACTTACGGATATGTAAATTACAATGTTAATTATTTTATATTCTACAAGCAATTAAGATAAAACAGTTTATTTCAGCATTCTTTCATTTTAAAAAGATTTTTAAATGGATATTATTAAAATGAAAAATGGATTAAATGGAAAAAATTAGCTTCACATTTTACGTCATTTATTTTTAAGAAAATTTGACTATAAACTTATGTATTATGCTTTCATATTTAAAAATCACGATATTTCTATTTGTAGTTCAATGAATTTATAGTTAACGATATATTTATTTTTTAGTACTGTTAAGTCAGAAATTTCAAATTTTGGAATTTATGTGAAAGGAAATCATAAAATTAAAACTCCTTCTCTTTACTAAAGACATGTTCTAAAAATTACAAATGTTATGCCAACTAAAAGCTTCTTTTTCTAGTGCTCAGTTAAGTCTGAAAAATAAAGATAATTTTAGGTGAGCAAAAAGAAATTGCTAGAATTTTCGAGACAAATTCGTGATTTTTGCATTTACTCATAAAAAAACAAGATAAAATAAACAACAATCTCATAAAAATTTCAGTATATTTCATCAATAAAAGCACTTTATTGGATCCTTATTTGCAGAGAAGAAAAACGAACACAGATTCAATTTTGTCAGACAATTTGGTGAATGTAACTCTAAGTTCTATTTTAATAATACTTGTATTTAATGGAAGCAGATATTCCAGTTTAATTACGAGCTATGAAAGCAGAACATAGATTTGACTAATCAATGCGATGCAACAATTTGATTATGTTTCAGAATAATCCGAGACAACTGTTTAATCACCTAACAACAATTCATGCGAATATAATATACAGTTAAATTCATATGTATATAGTGCTTATTGCCATATTAAAATGTGATCTGTACCAAATAATATTTTTTTATTTTACTTTAATTATGTGACATAATCCAGAACAAAACTATAAAGTGAATATTTGTGGCTGATTCTTGAAATTCTAAGCAGTCTTTTGTCAAAAGATTTGACAATTTTTTTATGAAGGAATTTCTTTTAAAAGCTGGAATGACAGGATTGAGAACCAGGATTCCCAAATTTCCACATACACAACGAATGTTATGAATCGAATAATTTAATGAACATTTAAACTTTGCATTTCATCTGATGCTGCCTGATACAATCATTTTCCAAGCTTTCAGTTCTTTAATTTTAAAAATGGCGTTAAAACATATGAGGTTTTTCAAAAGAAAACGCATAAACACATGAACATTAGGAACCGAAATATTTTTTAAATGTAACTCATTTAATTTGTCAATAGATTCATTTCATGAAACGTTACAGCGTAGCATAGCGTTTTTCAGGATCTTTTCATTTTAGATACTTTGACACAAAATTCTTCCTTTATTTTTAGGTGTTGTCTATCACGTAAATAAACATGTTTACTTAACGTTCTATGAATCGAACTCATGTAATTAGAATTCACTGACTAACGTATTTAGCAGATTTTATATAGAAAGTAATATTGTGCGGGTGTCAACAATTTTACTCAGAATCGGATACAAAACAAAGTAATTTTGTTTGTTTTTATTTTCATCATCAATGTAATATTCTATGAGTATCTATTATTTGAACTAAAATAACGTACATTTAGCTTATGTATTTTTTAATGCTCCACGAAATTTAATATAAATTATTTTGTTTGTTCTGTATCTTTTAATACCTTTGGTTACAACAGGTTAAATTTTGAAACATCAAAAAAAAACTATTTTAATTAACTCAAGTTGAATTTAAATATTTAGTAATATTGTAATGGATTCCATTCGGACTTTCTACTAATCCTCTTGGGTAAAATACTCTTTTTAACTGTAATTTTAGTTAAAAATCGCTTTCTGTAGAGATGATTTGGTTTTATGTAAATGCGAGCTTTTATTTAAGTGCTAGTCGTAGAGTAGGTGAGATGATGGTTGAAAACTGGAAAATAAAAAGAAAGCATAGCGTTAGTGACCGCTGGTTGTATTTAGTTTTGTTAATTCAAAACGGAAGAATGTTGAAGCATGAGCGCTCAAGATAATAAAAAAGTACTCTTATTTCTATTATAATTTAATTAATAAATTTTATTGTACCTCGGGTTTAGTTATTTAAGTGCATTCTCAGTTAAGGTGAAAAAGGCAATAAAATTGCATAGATTGAGAAATAGCTGATCTTTACTCGAACCCTCTCAGATCCGCGATCTAAGAATTGCGACAATATGAATGAAAAGCTTCGTGAAAAATTTGAAATTAAATTCGACAACACCAAAATAGAAATATATATTCTTGATAAAAAAATATTTTTTGTCTTACGTTTATTTAATATTTATAACTCTGCAGTTTTATCTTCATACATTGTATTATAAATTCTGTTATCATAGATTTGTTGTCTACGTAATTGATTTTTTCCTAGAATTTTATTATGTTTTATTGATATTTGTTGCTAAAGATATAAAGAAAATCTAATCAATTCATCAAATTACCATAATTCGCAAAAAATGGGTTTGGCAGCTAAGTTTATCTGTAGCTATCACAGAACACTTGAGAAAAAGGCAAGTAAATATGTTTTAGAATTCTTTTATCCATAGCATTAGGTGGAAGAATGAACCATAGCGCCTAAAGAAAAGTATGAGTAACTTTTAACCTAATAGAATATGCACCGTTTTTGCAAAACTTCCTGTTGTGCTCCAATAAAAAAGAAGATTATTTAATTAAATAGTTTTCGTGAAAAAGAAATTTAAAGCTTTGTGAGGAACGTTAGGAAAAACATATTCCACGCAGAACATATTCCTTAATGAAATCAGATTTGTTTTTTTTTTATTTCTTTTTTCCGATTTTCTTTAACACCAGAACGAGTAAAAAGGCAATCCAATAGTGCCCTATTATACCAAAAATCGTTATATATATACTCACACAAATTCTCTCTATTTATATATATATTGTTACGTTAATCGGGGTTCGAGGATTTTATGCAAATCAGTCGCAAACAACGACAGTTCTTTAAGAGAGACGAGAATTTATTGTCGAAAATCAATTCTTGAAATACAGGATTCAGCAGCAAATTTGGTAGAATAAATATCAGAAGGATTTCACACCTTCAACAGCACTCAGACACAATTATCAGTGTTTAAAATACACCGAGCTAATCGCTGGTCAAAACAGTGCTCACTAATTGCTGGTTGAAACAGAACTGACTGGTTGCGGCGAGTATTTCTCTATTTATAGCCGTGGCGGAAACTTCGAGAAAGATTCGCTTGCGTCATAGATCGTAAAATTAGTGAATTTTCTACTAATTTCTAGAAGAATACAGAGGGTCCCGCACTAGCCAAGATGGTCACCAAACATGAAGCCAACTTGGCTCTATCGCCAAGATTTCGCCAAATTCCTATTGAATCGCCATTATAACGTAAGGGACGGCGCTGCTCGTGAATAATACAATTTTAACATAAAATAAATATATATAGCATAGAGTAATATAAATGCGTTACACATCCAAATATAGATTATTTACACTATTTTACATAATTCGTAACACTATATATTATATATATTTTTTTTTTTATATATATTATATATATATATAATGTAAGGAAAGTGGTTAAAATTATGCGCTGAGTTCAGTTTAGATTTGAATTTGTGGATGTAATGTCGTTGACAGGATGGATTAGGCTGGTTGATTTTGTTGCACATTTATTTGATGTAGAAGGATATTTAAAACAGCAAACACAAATATGGGTGGCCCAATAAAGAACACGAAACAAAAAACGAGCTGCAGCAGGCTACATGACGAAGGACAATAAGGAGGCGGGATTTTCCAGAGTATCTTAACCTTTTATATGAAATGGCAACCGGAAGTTCCAAACTCGTATGACTTCCATGGAGGGAGCTTGTGATTGACAGGAGCTTGTGATTGACAGATGAATTCTAATGCAACCTTACCTTAAAAACGCCGAAATTTTAGTTTTTAAGTCTACACAGTACCCTTTTTCAAAAAAAAAAATTTTTGGAGACAGTAACAGTAAAAATAATTTATGTTTTATAATCATATTATATTATTAAGTTGATTCTGAAAGTAAAACGTTAGACTTACCAGCCATTATTTTACAATTTTAAAAAATTAAGTATTTTTGAAGTTTTTTTTTCTAATTTTTATAAAATGCTCACTTTTCAAAATTTTAGTATTTTTAAGTAATTTACATTTCTTAGATTTTTGCAAGCAAAAATTCTATTCCCTTGTTGACTTTTAATAATTATTTTTCTAGAAACATACTCGCAGTTATTACAGTGAATTCTTGAAAAAAGAAAGAATCGAATATAAAGCAGCATTGAAGATTTAAAGTTTCCTAGAAACAATACTTCATTCAGATATTAGAATAATTTATCTAGCCAAAAACAGACAGAAACACTGTTTCTAGATACTTGAATGTATAGCCAATGCAGGCAGAAAAAACTGTTTCCAAATACTTGAAAATAGCCAATGCAGGGAGAAAAATTTTTTCCAGATACTTGAATGCCGCTAATTCAAGTAAACAGATAAAATAAAGGCAAATAAAATAAGCTAACAGATAAAATAAAGGCAAATTAAGCCACATGATAGTTAAGTTTTAAAAAATGCTGAATAACAGTCAAATAATCTTCAGTTCACAGTCAAAAAGAGCCCCCTAATATTAACTATATATTTAAAATTTAAATATTCTCTATTTAATAAGATTCAAACACGAGGGAAATAATTAGGAAAAATGTACGCACGATGAAAGAATGTTTCAAATCCTTTATCGTAAGCTTTTGTCTCTTCCAGTTGCTTAACTCCACTTTCAAAATTTTAAATTCACATAATGATTTTTGCAATAAATTCATCTTTAGCAAAACTTTCAAACCCATTAAATTATCCCAACTTTGCTTTAATCACCAACCCAGCTGATTTATTTTAAGTTCAAGAAGTTTCGGAAAGATCAAAGGCTCTTGAATAATAAACAGACGCTTTTCGTCGTATTAATCGATGACACACTGAAAACTTTAATCGATAATCCTTCTTCAAAGAGCAAACGATTGTCTTATATTGGAAACAAGTTCGGCAAAAGCTGGAATTCCATCATTATGCAGGAAGAGGAAAACTTTTAAATTAAAAGAGAGAATCGTTTGTTAAATGACATCCACAAAACCTTAAGTATCCTTCCCATCCGGAGTGCTTTGGTTTAAATGTCAAGAATTAGCTATCGACAAAGCTGTGGTCTAATGATTTGTTAATTGTGTTATCGGAAATAAATTAAGCATTTTTTTTTTTTTTAAAAAAGAAAATGCAGCTCGACAAAGAAAACTATTTACTAAGTAGATACTGAGTGGAAATATTGATTGCTTACTTTTGTTTGTTCCTCGAATTGAATTTTATTCTCTTAAGTTTGTATCATATTTCATTTTTTGTGAAAATATACAACAAATTGTTTATTTGCCTTTCTTTTACTTTATTTAATGGGTATTTAAAAGTCTTAAATTAAATATAGTTGAAATTTAGCACTTGATAACACGCCAATGTGATTTTCTTCTTATGGTAGAATCATTGCAATATTTTCAGCAAATTTAATTAATATAAATACAAATAGTTTTTTTTCTCTGTACAAAACATTTATTATATTGTCGATTTTTCAATAAAAATAAATGCAAATAAACACGTACTAGAGAAACATATTTTTCATCATCTAAACGACTCAGGCAAAACGCTTGAAACCCATATATGAAAGGGTTGAAACAGATGTCTGCGCTTGTGTGTGTTAACAATTTTGATTAAATTACCTATTTTTAATAGAAAATGATAATTTCTTAGCAACGCATTGTAATTTTACGACATTTTTCACTGTAAGTTATTGTAAATAATTGAAAGTATAGTTAAATTTAGTTTCTATTACAATAGAAGAAGATGGATAAATTTTTTTAAATGATTTGATGAAAATATAGATTGAAAACTTTCATGACGTTTTTTAGTGAATAGTAACACAGCAAATTACAATTAGAATCATAAGAAAATTTCTTAATTTGCAATAAATTAACTTTGTTTTTAATTATCATCACATTAATGATTAAATTTGATTGATTATAGCACTTATAGCAATTAAAGAAAACAGGGCGAGAATTTATATCAAGTAAAGAACAAGTTTACAAAGCTATTAAAGAAAAAAATGCAATATAGTAATGGTGCAATATAGCAGTATAGTAGCTAATCTTACGTTATTACATTTTTCTATTTTTAAAATTTCTTCCTAATGTTTTATTTTACTTAGCTTGATATGTATTTAAGTACTAAATTTTTTGTGATAGTAAATAGGCTTTACATAACAAAATTTATTGATTTTTCAATTCCTCTATATGTTTATATATTATCTTTTTCAAATTTCCAATCGTTAATAAAGTGCATTTTAAAGCACTCAATTAAGTTGAACTTTTATATACACGATTGTTTTGGATGACAATACGATACTTTAATGATAACTAATAAAAATTAATTGCCACTTAATGTTATAATTCTGTCATATGTATATACATATTTATATTAATTGTAACTATTTAATGAAAAGTAACTAAAATAAAAAAAATTTGTCGATCTAAGTAGGAATTGACTTTAAATTTTTTTTTTATTATTCTTTTTATAGGAGCATAAGATTTCATTACCTTGATCTTTATTTAAAAGTTTATGTAATAATGCATCAAATTCCAAAATTATAAATTTAAATTTTTCTGATACTAGAGTCAGGAAATAAAAGAATCATTGCTTCCATAAACTTTCTAAGATGAATAATTTATAATCGAACATTCGCTAACTTTTAATCATGCTTCGCAATCCGTCAAACCGTAGGTAACAATGTAATAACTTGATTCCAATCCTGCCTTGTACTTTATCATCATTTAATACAGAAGATTTATTCGTTTCCGTTAAAATAACATCTAACGGGAAATAGTTCCGTTCTCCTCTTACATTTCTCTTTTTTTCTTTTCACTTTCCGTTCCTGTCGTAAATCTCAATTTATAATTCATAATAAATTATCTATTTTATTTCTATCCGATCCTTTCTGTTATGATTTAACAAATAGCTAATAAAGAATATCTTCTTTGACTTATGAATAATTTGTTCTATTTTTGATATTTTTAAATTCAAAATTGTTTTATTAGAAATGCGCTTATACACAACTAAAACATTTTATTTACATTAAATTAAGTATATTTTTGAATTATATTCATTTCCAAAAGTGGTAACCTAATATTTTCTCACATATGTATTTCTTTCAAAATACCACAGATTTTTACAGTTTAGGTGAAAGGGTTGGAATTTGCTCTTCAAAACCTTCATTCAGTTGTTTGAACCAATCAAGTGTGACGCTGTGATTCTCTCTCTCTCTTGTTGGCAGTGGTATGTAAGTTTGATTGGAATCACATGATTGAATACATTTTCGTATAATCTAACTCATTGACAAAATAGCGTGCTACGCTGCTGTTCACATTGAAAAAATTTTAAGAACCATTTAGGGTCAAATAGTTTAAATTTGCTCCTCAAAACCTTCATTCAGTTGTTTAAACCAATCAAGTGTGACGCTGTGGTTCTTGTTGCCAGTGATATGTAAGTTTGATTGAAATTACATGATTGAATATATTTTCGTATAATCTAATTCATTGACAAAACAGCGTGCTACGCTGCTATTCACATTGAAAAAATTTTAAGAACATTTTCGAAATTCCAGATGTTGAATTAAAAATATTTTTCGTATCATTCTCAGTTACAAAATGTTTTTATTGTGATTTTTTTCTGTGACAAGCAAACTACAGTTTTTCTTTTTCGACCAAACATTTACGATCTAATTCACTAACTTTGTTAAGAAATTATTACTCTCTCTCTCTCTCTCTCACACACACACACACACACACACATATATATATATATATAACTTATCTTTAATAATAATTCCAATAATGACCACAGATATACAGAGATTAATCAATTGAAAAATAAACATTTGGTTCTAACTGGAAAAAATACAGCTTCTAATTATTTTATCTTAACTCTTATGTGTTTCTTTTATGGGATTATTTGTTTTATATTAGATTTTCTTTATCATTTTTTTTCATTAGGAAATAAAATTCAAAATGAACCTTAATTTAACCTTAAGTTTAGCTCTTTTTTAATATTGTTATAATATTTAACTTAAACAATATATATAACTCTTACTACCTTAATCTTTCTCCAAATTTTTTGCTTAATTTGATTATATTTTTTCGTATAATATATATCCAATTACACTTAATTTTCATTTCGTTATGAACCCATATGAACGGTGTTTTATTCCTCACATAAAAAAAAAGTTAACGTACATGAGATTTCTTCCAGACTGAATTTATTGATTTTTAAAAAGAAATTTAATTTTTTATACATAATCTCTACATGTTACTCTCATTAAGTAACTTTTGTAGTACCTATTTAACAACAGCATACCTGTTAAGTAACATGGTCCATAGCTTCAATACCTATAGCCCATCATTTTCTCTCATAACAAGTGTTTCAATTTTTTTTCATTGATAAAAACGGCTGAAATTCATATTTTCAACCAAGTAATTAAACATATCTTACAAGGATGGAAAAATTTCTTCAAATGCTAAAATACTGAAGAAATGGTTTAAATGTTATTCATTAAGGTATCCGAACACGTTCAGAGTACTTTTTAACAAAATAGCATACTAAAATATTATAAATGCTCTTTTATGACTCAATACCAATAAATATTACTATTTAACTATCAATATTTAAAATAAATTACCTGAATTTTACAAAAATCACAATTATAAGTGAAATTTTTGCAATATTTTTGAAAAACTTCTAAGCAGTTAGAGCATATATTAGTAAAAGTATTACTACAAATTAGATGCATTTATCTAGAAAATGTACTAAAATTTTAATTTCTTATTAAAATTTGAAAATTTTAGAGCTGATTGAGTAAACATTATAAGAAATGTTACACTTTTTATGAGACCATTATTTAAATAACAAGCCATAACTCAAAAAGTATTCATACAATAAGAAATATTTTAGTACACTCTCTAGAAATAACATATATATAAGGTTCAAAAAGTTTTATAGAAATACATTCGTAATATTTTGAGTTATGAGACTTGCCTGATAGATTTTGAGCAATTTAAATGCCCTCTTCTGGTAGATCAAAAACCCACTTCCGGTTTTTTCTAACTTTATAAAATTGATTGTAATGTGGCCTCTAGGTACCGTAGAAACAAAACAAAGTATGTTTCGTAAAGTCAAAAGATAGCTCTATTCAATAAAATAAAAAACAAAAATATCTGTCTTGACTGAATTTGGTCATTTTCAATGTGTTCGGATACCTTAAGAAAATCTCGATTATTTAAACTGAAGGTACAGTATCTCACGGCTATTTTTTATCTAATTGCCAACGAAGGCATATAAACTTTCTGAGAAAACTTGGGAAAAAATTATTTACCTTTTATTGAAAACGGAACCAAAAATTACATTTTGTTGTTTTATGGAGAATGATATAATCATATAAATCTATTTACAAAAAAATCATATAAATCTATTTACGAAGAATTTTCAGTAACTAAATGAGTAATGAGATAATATTACTTCATACATAAAAATGGAATATATAGCTTACCCCACTTCCAATGTCAACATTCAATAAATTGTGAGTTATGGATCATTAAAATCTTTTATCTACCAGATTTTCAAACTGATAGCTAATTTCGTGTATTCGGAGAACAAGATAATCAAGCCATTACAGAAAGCTATTTCAAAATCTGGAGCAACTCGTTAAAGAATACTTCGATGAGGACGGAAACTATTCAACCTCGTTTACAAAAGTACAATTTTGCATTGTTGGAGGTATGAATTTGGAGAATTCGCAATCATCTATTTCAATAACATAGATTCTACAAACAGAAATTTAAGGCCCTAAATGGGAAAATAACCATATATTGTTCGGTGCTTAGTGATAATATATAAAGATATATGAAGGTTAAGTTTGTTAACTAATATAAATAGTTTCTGAGTTCTATGAAGCCTGGCACTTACACAAGAGGATAATTTATTTATTTTTTGCTTTTAAATTCAAAACCAGTGCAGTCCTTGAGATTTTTTTAAAGTTCTTTTCTTGCTTATTTTTCTTTTTTTTTTCGTTTCATACAATAAACACATAGATTGAAAATATTTGCTATACTTAAACTTCTTATTGAATTGAAGATGAAAAAACACACTGACTCCTAACGGTACTCGATTTATTTTTAATCAGTTACAAATAAAAAAAGAAGAAGAAATGAAGGGTGGGAGCGCTCTGGGATAAATTTTAAGGTTTGATAACCTTACCACGAATAGTATTACCTATCTCTCCCAAAATGACTATTTTGTAACTATTTTAATGTTACCTCATTCTTTAGTAGAATTTTCTTGAAGCTTACTTAATTCTTATTCATAAAACATATTCATGCTAAAAAATGCTTCTCCAGATCCAATTTCATTAATAATAAGTATGTCACACTTGTGATCCACGATCAACATTATGAGGGGCACGGTCTACCCTCTGCCCCTCCTAGAGGTGTGGGAGGAAGTGAAGGATCACTGGTCATAATAATTATCCAATCTATTTACTAAACACACTAATTATGAACAGACAGAATTCTAATAATTCAAACTAGAAGAGACGTTCCTATTAAGAGCAATAGGAGATTAACCCATGAGAGGTGCGAATTATAAGAAGACTTCTTGTATATTAATCCTCGTTTTTTGGGATCAATATACTGCTGTAAATATCTGCGTTATAATTTAACTATGGTGAATAATCGTCACTTTAATATCTTCAAATATCTAATCTCTGAAACGCGCTATCAAATATATTAATACCTGATCAGTAGCAATCTCTCCTTTTAGTCAGATTCTTTATATCTCAATCTCCATATCATTCCTTCTATCTATCTCACTAGCTAGAAAACCTAGACTATATATCACTGTTGCTTCTTCAAAGAGTTGGTTGTGATTTATTCAAATTGATAGCCCAAAAATTTCACAAGAGGATTAGATGAAGAACGCGTATAGATCCGTGACAACATCTTTGCAATCCCTAATGTGCTACAAATTTTATTGCTACAAATCTTCTAATACCTGAAGAGCTGGACTAACATCCTAACATATTGTACATTTGAAGAAAACAAAATTATTAATGATTTACACTGCTGGCCATCGTAAATGCAACACCCTGAAGGAAGCACGCAAATAACATGAAACTTACAACATGCATTAGCGGAGGTGAGATATTCAAATGTTTAGAATTTCAGCGCAGACACACATCACGCACGCCTGTGGCGCCACCTCAAAGCGCTATTTATGGCTTGGAGATTTCGACGATTTCAAGTTCGGCAACTTGTATTTTTCTTGTGGGTTTTTCAAAAAACGATCAGTTATGTCTCTTTGAAAACAGCTATCAGCTTTTTATCAAGTATCCGAGTTCGACAGAGAAAGGATATTGGCCTACCGAGATTGTGGATTATCTTTCTGGAAAATCGGTAGTCGTGTTGGACGAAACCAAACAACTGTAATGCGGATATGTGACCGTTGGATGCAGGAGGGTGCGATGGACCAACGTGGTCGATCACATCCACTACAGTGCACCACTTCACGTGAGGGCAGGCAAATTGTGCGCATGGCAGTGCCGGATCGCTCAGTCACATCACGAACCACAGCACAGCACATTGAGTCTGTAACGCATCATTCAGTGTCTGCGCGTACCATTCGACGCCGTTTACAGCAGAGTGGTCTGTCCGCAAGACGTGCATTGCTTGGTCTACCCTTGACGCAGAACCACAGACGTCTCCACCGCCAATGGTGCGATGAAAGAAGGATGTGGGCGGCAGAATGGAATTAAGTTGTCTTTACTGACGAGTCACGCATCTGTCTGCAACACCACGATGGTCGGATTCGAGTCTGGAGACACCTTGGAGAAAGGATGCTGAACAGCTGCGTTATGCACCGCCACACTGGTCCTGCACCGGATATAATGGTATGGGGCGGTATTGGATATCACTCTCGCACTCCTCTAGAACGCATTGCCGGTACTTTAAACAGCCAGCGCTACATTCCGAGGTGTTGGAGCCAGTTGTCCTTCCTTGACTTCAGGGTTTGGCCACAGCCCTATTTCAACAGGAAATGCGTGACCACACGTAGCACTCATTGTCCAAAGGTTCTTCGTCAATCACCAGATTGAATTGCTTCCCTGATTCGCTCGCTCTCCGGATCTTTTGCCGATAGAAAACATGTGATCCATGGTTGCTCAACGATTGACCCAGATTACACCCCAGCTGCCACACCAGACTAACTTTGGCAACTGTGGAAGCTGCTTGGTCTGCTGTACCCCAAGAACACATCCAAAGTCTCTTTGAATCATGCCGTGGCGTGTGGCAGCGGTGATCTCCAACAATGGCGGCTACTCTGGCTACTGATTCTGGCAGGAACCACACTTCACAGAAGTCTATAAATTTAATCATTCGATACTTGGTCAACATGTTATCTACAAAATAAATTTTGTGCTATCTCTTGTCTTTATTGGTGTTGCATTTACGGTGGCCATCAGTGTAGAAATAAGATCGTGTTTGGAGATTTTCCCTTCCAAAAGTTAGGATATGATTTGGAGAGGGTTGGTTAACGTCCATTTTTATTCATATTGAAAACATTCCATCGGAATAAATCAAAAGTCTAATATTTCTATAGAGAATGCGAAACAAAGTAATTTGCTCTGACTTGTTACACTGAAAGATTGCGAAATCCACCGAAAATGTACCATGATACCACTAGTAGACTGGTGGATTGGTCCAGATGAGACTGAATTTACTCGTTGTTTTGAAATACTGTTTTATTAATATCGTAAGAACTGGAAGAACCAATGGCCGAACATTCCTTTTTTAGCTAAAATGTACACAGTCTCCTATGATATATACGTTGTATGGTACGTCAACATGAGAAGATATCCACCATTGAGAAATAGTGCGACGTTAATATTCATTCCCTAGCCCACCGTAGAAAAATTTCTCTGGATAGAAAATACCGTTTCAAGTTATTTAAAATAGACACCCTCGTATAGTGTGCCACTCTGTATCAGTTAAGTAAATGCTGAGTAGAATTTCCCTTGGTCCTCTTAGTACTTACATTTTTCACATTGGGTCACCTTCCCGTCACGATGGGGGCAAGGAACAAAGTTCGTCGGAATGAAGACCATTTCAATTTTTAACACGCTTTTATAAGCTTTACTTGTACGTAACGAAATCCTTGAACTCAACTTTTACCCAATTTAAAAGGTCATATTTATTCAAAAATTTTGCACACTTGACAAGGACCAATGACAATACAATAATTTCATAATTTATTCCATTGTCCTATACCGGATCATCAGGAATAGCGATTTCCAGATTTGGCGACTAATTCCATATACCATTTTCAGATTTGGTGACTAATTCCGTGTACCATTTCCAGTTGTGGCGACTAATTCAAGATTTGATTTCCAGATTTGGCGACCAAAAGATTAAGTTACAACCCTAAAAAAGCGAGAAAATGCACGTCAGCAATTTCTTACCACAATATAAACAATTGTCTGTTTTTTTCTGAAAATGGAAATAAAAAGAAGACTCGTGCATGTAAAGTCTGTTTTTCTAAATTCTCTTGTCGGATCTAAGGAATGAAATATCAATCATTGCTTCTTTTTACCAAAACAGTCGATTGAACTAAGAATTGATTCAGAGGTCGCCGGGTTAATGTAAGTTTCAGAGAGAATATTGAACTCTTTTTAATGAAAAATGTCATTGACTTAAGACCTTCTTTCTCATGAAATATTTCAAACTTAGCTCTTCCAGATTTCCTACGATTGACTGATCCTACATTTTGCAAACCAGGCCGTATTGACGCACTAATAGTATGCCAAAGGGTATTCCAGGTTCCAAAATGTAACGCATTTAAGATTAATTCATCAATAACTAAATGACAGAATAAAAAATACATGTTTTTACAGTAGATAGAACTAAAAAATGAAAAATAAATCATAGGTTTAAAAAAAATTAAAAAACACGCTTTTATGGTTAATCGAATTAAAAATTTTAAAAAGAGTTCTTAATATAAGAATAAAATGATTAACGAGAAAATTAATGTCATTGGGGTAAAAGTGTGGGGTGCTTTTGTACTACATTTTTCACTAACTCAGGATTTGGAATAGAACTAGTCAGAAATTATAACAATTGATATCGCAGCACCCTACGCTTTTACACCAATGACATTAATTTTTCGTTAATTATTTTATTATTATATTAAGAATTCTTTTTTTCTACTTTTTAGTTCGATCAACCATAAAAGCGAGTTTTTTATTATTTTTTTTAACTATAATTTATTCTCAGCTAAGGTCTGTAGGTGTAAAAACATAATCAAGCTACT
>BMAO01031542.1:0-22285 GCA_019973975.1 Trichonephila clavata
ATTTGATATCGGTATAGTTAAAAAATACTTTTAAAGTATCTCGACATTAGGGAAAGTCGAGACCATTTCTTTTGCAACTCGATAAATTTCTATTGGAGTGTTCATAGTATCTTTATTTTCTTTTAAAAATAGCAAAAACTGATCCAATTCATCGTCAAAATTAAGCGATTCAATATCGTCTTTGTAAATATCCTTTGATTTTTGTACAGCTTTCTTCTTAATTTCAGGTAACCTCTGGTCAAAAATTACAAAAAAGTGTTCTATAATAGTTTCATATATTCCAGCTCTTCGGGATAGTTCTGAACTTGTCCTATCACATATGCCATAGAATGAGTTGAACAAGAAATTTTCCCTATTTTCAAATTCATTTACTTGTTTAGTTTCACCGAAAATAATTTTTCTCTTTCGCTGCCTGCAAGCTTGTCCAACTTCCTTTTCAAATGAGAGTCCTGATAAAGCAGCTGCTTCTTGTTCTACTTTTCCAAATTCATTCCTGAAATTTTGTATATAATTTTCTAAAGATTTCAGTAGATTAGATCCTTTTAATAGCTCACACCCAACTGATTGTAATGCTTTGCTAGTAGCACTCACCCTCTGGAATATGGTATCCCAAATCACGGTCATTAGGGAAGTTTCATACTTTCCCATGTGTTTCAAAAGTACACAATGATTAAGTTGGCCGTACGCTAGCCTCCGGCAACAGAGTTAGCCGCGGTCGACTCAGTATTCCACTCTTTTACCAAACACCCCAACGCAAACAAAAAAAGCTCCAGAAATTTTTCTTTACATTATTATTATTTCAGGTCGCAATCTAATGTACTTCCTTAATTTTAATTTTATTTTTTTAAATTTTAAACTTTTCATACTTTTCCCCACATTCCACTAAACATAGCAAGTGTAATTTTTAATGCTCCCTCAAATTCAAGGTAGGGGATGAAGACCTCATCAGAGATCATGTGTCCCAATGACCATTCTACCATGTTTCAAAAGAGAAGTTGCCTCCAGTATTGTGATCTCCTCATTTCTATCACGGATTTCAGCCAAGGCCTCTTTTATGTGTGTATAATCAAGTCTTATAGCTCGTACGGCATCTGCTCTTGCTGACTATCGTGTATCTGAAACTTTTTTCACAGATATTGCATGTTTACTCCTTTCCAGATTTTTATTTAAAATTTGCCAGCGATGGGTTGACACAGAAAAAAATAGAATAATTTCTGTAAAAGCATAAAACCCATTTAATTGCATCGCTACAACTTTCTGCTTCTAAATTTCCTATTTAATTTAAAGAACGACTGGCACAAGGAATAGAAACTGCGCTTGGACTGTGTTCTTTAATACGTGCCTGTAGATCTGAGTACCCCGGACATATTAGACGCATTATCAAATGATTGCCCCCCCCCCTCTGCAATTTTTAATATCCAGTCCAAATTTAGCTAAAATTTCTAAAGAGCATTAAATTCCCCCCCCAAACTCTCATAAAATTACATTTCATCTTTTTTGAAATTTTCTGTGTGTGATAGAAGTATGAAATTTCCGATTTAACACACACATATTTTATTTCATTCTTTACAGAAATCATAGTTTAATTTCTAGAACAAAACGTAGCTTAGCTTCCGGACTACTTATAATCAAAATTATTAAAATGTCTCAACCAAAAGTAAGCATTCAAAAATTCTAAGGTTTTCTTTTAAAAACTGAAAAAACAATTACAATACTCTTGATTTGTAAAGTTTCCTTTTAAAGTTTCTAAATATAAGTTAATAAAGCATTAACTGAATACAAATATTTTTTACACATTTTAGTTTAGTATTATTACTATACTTGTTTGTTTTTTCAAAAATCTTAATACTTTGTGACTAAACAGAACAATAAAACATTTCCGAAATAATTTGAAATTTCTGAGATAACTCAAAACTGTTTGACACACACAAACGCCACAATATCACAAAAGAAATCTACAATTTTCAACTAAATTTATAACTTAATTACATTCAAAGTTCCATTTCTCAAAATTAAGCAATCTTACTACATATTGAATAACTTTTCACATTTCTATTTTGTTTGAAATCTCTCTCTCTCTCTTATCTACTTTATAAATTGTGTTTATCATATTTTTATTTCTGTAATACATTTTGCTACCACTTTAAATAGTTTTAAAATAGGAGCAATTACCTATAAATATAGTACCTATATTTTTCAACATTTATTATTGTTCTGTAAAAATAAACATTTCATTAAACGCTTTTTTAAAGAAATTTCTGCTATATTATTGGCATTGTTGCCGTTTTTAAAGATTTTAAATATAGTTATAGATGAATTTTGATTAACTTTATTAGAAGCATACAGAATGTTATACAATATTTTAAAGAAATTATGCATTTTAAAGTAATTATACGATTTTTATGTATTTTTATAATTAGTTATACACATATTTAATTATTAGATTGCACTGAATATCCTTTCAAGTTGTCTGGACAAAAGATCTTAATCAAAAAAGTATCGCGAGCAAATCACTCTTAAAATGACAATAAATACAAAAAAGACAAAAAGAATTTGTGCTTTTCAAATTTAATCTTACAAAATAATGGTTCTCTTAGCAGTTTTAAAGTATATTAGAAAAATTATGTGTTTATTTCACGTTACCTCAATAAAAAGAAAGAAAAGTGTATTTTTAAGTAAACTTAATATACTTTCTTTCTTTGAAAATTCTTTTAACAGTTTGAAACAATTTTAATGAAATATTTAGAAATTATAGATTGGCTCATGTATTACTTAACAAAATTATCGTAATACGTTAGGATTACAAACAAAAAATCAACACAATAAATATAATAACGTTTTATTTCAATTTCGAGTTATTGTTAGGATTCTTTTAAGTATGGTAAATAATTAATGAATGTACTCAAAATCTCATTAATGTTTTGTATTTTAAATGCACTATTATCGCTTTTTATAACTGACTCAAGAAATTATTTTTATAAGAGAGGCAAATAATATTTTTTTCATTTGAATAACAATGCCAATCGAAAATGTTTTAAGATTCAAACTACGAAAACACATTTAAATATGTTAATAATCATAAAAATATTCTAAGAAACTGATGGCAGTTATTTATATTTATGTATGTAAATCGAAAAATAAATAAATAAATAAAATAGTAATGACACAAATGCGACAAAATATTTTTTTCACTTTATCTTACGCACTGATTAAAATACCTGCGCATTAAATCTTAAAAATCTAAAAGAGAATTTGAAAATGAAAATATAGTTACCTTTTTTTGTTGTTTAAACACGGTTCTCCGATTTGTCTGTATAAGCGCAGGAAGCTAAAAGAAATTAGTTCGAAAGTCAAATTGACGCAAAATTTCCTCAGTTTACTTCGAAAAGGGGTCTTTTTCTCAGGGTCATTCTGTCCCATTCTTTTCATTCGTCCTTAAGCCTGTCATAAATCTTGATCGTGCTTTTCCCGATCGTGCTTTTGTCCAATGTGCCGAAATTCTTTTTTAACGCGCTCCCCCCTCCCCCCAGAGAACCAACGTTGAGAATTCATTGATACTAATTGAAAAATAATTAACTATAGACTTGGAGGGTGACAGAAGACTTCAGGCGCTTATGGTCCTTTTCTCGGAACGGGGAAGCAGTTATCCAGCCCTTGCTCACCATGAATGCATATCCAGTCTCTTAGTTGTTACAGAAATAAAAGAGAGAACCGGGATAAATATAATATAATACTTTCTTTCACTGGACCATCTATGAAAAAAATTCCGACTAAGGGCCAAGCCTTCCTGTAGCTTCTTAGTACGACGTTTATTACAGTCAATCAATCAATAGACGAAGGGTTATTGTCATTTACAGGCAAATAACATTCTGAATGGATTTTTTCCATCCTAATAAGTGTTATCTGTATTTCACTTCAAACGATCTTTCTGTCGATCTACTTTGAATGAGAAGTTTTTCCTACATTCAAAGATCACACCACTCCTTGTCTTCTCATTATTTTGAGTAATTTTACCAGCTTTTAAACTTTTCTTATTGCGTTTCCTGAGATTCAGAATTCACACGGAAAACTTGTATCGTTTTATGCCAGTGACATACTATTTTATAAACGTAAAAAGGAACTCTTAATATGACCATTGATAACATTTTACGACTTTTTGCTTACACACGTCCAGAGCCTCTAGGGGAGCCCGTATCATTGATACGGTGATAGCTACGCCCCTGATAAGAAGAAATGTTGTTCAGGAATGTTTCTCAGAATTTAAAATCCTTTCTTATTATATGCTTCATCTGTGGTAGTGCGAAACGTTAAAGTCTGTGTGATTTCAAGAATTAGTTTGCAGATTATGAAATTTCAGAGATCTACAATATTAATGTTTACGACAAAATTCACATTTCTTACGATAGGAATATTGTCAAGTTTTCATATGCAAGAGTACATTTTAGTTTTTGATCATTCTGGGGCCCCTGCGCACAGCATCCGCCACACCACCAACATGGCTGGCCCTGTATACATAGTTCCCTTTCTCTATATTACAAAAACTTAAAATGTAGAAATACTAAAAGGAAAACATTATCAAACTAGAAACACACGTTTTCCTCAAAAATCAAACATATGAAAGCAAATGGTGTGTGAAAACGATCCTATGAAACCAAAACAATAAAAAAATTAAAGAACAGGATGCACATTACCTGAAATTTTAACTTTAAAAGTTAATCAATAAGTTGACGAATGGTAAATAATGCCAGCAAAATTCATACCTTATGAAAGTATGCAAATATTCCTGTGATCAATTATTTCAATAGCCAAAGATCCTCTACAGTTTTTTTCCAAAAAATAACTTTCATCTATTTCACTATTTGATTCATTCATCAATTTAGAGAAATTTCAATCTCCCTTAAATATTTCGCTTTTTCTGTCATGCTGACTGAAATAAAACTGATACTAAATTTACAAAATACTTCGACCCAGTGCCGGATTACTCGTTAGGCGGAGTAGGCAGTTGCCTATGGGCCCCGTGCTTTTTAGGGCCCCACAAAAGCATGTTCTGTTTTCTGTTAGTGCTCCAAAAACAGGCTACAGGGCCCCAAGAACTCGACTGCCTAGAGGCCTCCATGTCGTTTAATCCGACACTGCTTCGATCTGTTTCCCCACATTCTCAAAATATAAACACAAAAATCCAGATAACAATAAATCACGAACCTTCAAATACTAAATTCTTTCGAAAGAACTAAACATTTGTAGTTGTTTATAGTCTGAGATCTGGGATCATTATTGTAATATAAGAAATCTGGGATCAAATTTTTAAAAACTTGGAACGAAAACATATATTAAAGACCAAAGTTCAGGAAAACATTTAAAAAAAAACGGATTTCAACCGCAATTACGTGTAATATATGAGGGCAACACTAATTGTTATACGATTCAAATGTGGGTAATCATTGGGTTTGCAATATCAGTACAAGATTTTTTGTTGCACTTTGAAGTTATAACTGAAGTCTATCAGCTTGGGGCCCCTGGCGGCCGCCAGGTCCGCCTCTGGTGGTAGGGTACATGCATGTTAGAGTTGAGGGTTTCCTTGTTAGAGGAGTTACCCAATGCTTTAACTGCAATAAATTCTATCACACGGCAGAAAGCTGTCACCTAAAGCTGAGATGCCTTAAATGCGGTAAAGACCATCAGACGAGAAACTGCACGATCAAGGAGAGGCAGGAGAACCCCTTCTGCATAAATTGTGAGGTATACGGTCGTGCGGCCTGTTATACCAAATGTCCCAAGTTCCCCCAACCTAAAAAGGGCACGCCCTTAACTTATGAAAATAGAAAGTTCAACAGCAACCTAAGAAAACCAGGAGTTTCCTTCGCTACATCGTTAGCGGAGAACTCCCCCCTCCCCCACCCCTAGCAATGAAAAAATAGCAACTGAAAATAGTAAAGACAAAGTAGTTCGTGAATCTCAGAACAATGATGAAAACACCTCAGATCTAGCTCAAATTATTGAGCTAGTAAACCTAATTTCTAAAATACTTAAAAGATCTCCTGAACTATTAAATCTCATCCCCAAACTTAAGCAAGCTGAAAATGATAAAACCCAGGCATATGTACTTATCGAAGCTATGCTCGATAAGAATTAATCTTAAATTTTTAAATTTTTTATTAATTCTTATTTTTTTCTAACTTTTTATTTAATTTTCCTCCAACCACCAAGTAACTTTAAATTCCATAGCTGTCTTCCCATTTTTCACTTTCATTTAAAGCTCACCGGCAGCGTCCAATCCGATTGCACCCTCCATTTCTCTGACTGCTATCACCCCATTGGTCCTCATCTCCGAAGCCACGCCTCCATTTCCTACCAAAGTCTGCAACACCAGGCCGACTTCATTGCCAGATAAAGGGCGGAGGGATAAGCTTATCCCAGTCCCTGAAAATATATCAGCGTGTATTAGGGGAAAAAGCCAGAAAATCAGAAACCCTAGTGGCATGTAAAAGTTCCCTTGAGTATCAATTTGGCTCTGGTACTCGTGGTTAATACTCAGCATCTGATGAGAGCTTGAATTAAAAAATTAATTCGAGCATCCAAATTTGGTTGCGAGTGCCGCCACTAGATTGTGCCACCATGAAATGTCTTTAAGATTTGGGGACTTGATGTATCTGCAAAGGTAAAGTTGCTAATATGCAGCCCATTGCAGAAAAAAAAAAGTTTTTTAGATTGATGGTTTTATTGTAATACTGTTTTATTCTTTAAAAATCGTTGATTTAAATAAATCGAATTTGTTCTTTAAACATGTAGTGGATGTGAACCATTCTCCTAACATTGTGATGATTAAATTTTAATTTTGTTTGCCACACTTTTTAATTTCTCATTCTAAGAGAAATTAAAAAGTGAAATTTGACTGAAATTTGTGCTAATAACATGCATTAGAAAAGTAAACTTGATTCTCAACAGCAAACCATTACAATTTGAAGTTACAGTTTCATAAATATCTTTAATAATAGTTAGAATGTTTAGCTTAATTATACAAGTGCTCTGCCTCCTGTAGTTTGGAGACCCCTGATATATAGTATTAATATTTAACATTCTAAAATTATATCCTTACAGTAATATATTAAAAATAGTCAACTTATTGGCAGCTTCTCTTAAGATATTGCAGAACTATTTATGTATAATATGTGTGTGTGTGTATTTTTGGAATTATAATATTCAAAATGGTAATTTTTTAGTGTGGTTGAAAACTTGCAAAGACTGGGATTTCTTAACCTTATAGAATACCCTTTATTAGTGTTCGCATAACCAGAGATTTTCAGCATAATGAATTATAAAATGCTTAAACTCATTTTGAAGAATTTTGTGCTACAAATAAAGAAATGGTATACAGTATTACACATTATGGGTCAACATCAACTTACGGCCACCACGAATCCGGCCTTCCAAGTTTATTTTGATTACATTGCAAAATTTAGAATGTAAGTAAATCATATGAATCACTTAAGAAAAAAAGATAAATTATATCACATTTAAAAGGGAGTTAGTGCAAAATCAAAATTTTATTTCTTGATAAGTGACGAGTTCATTGAAAACTAAAAGTAATCACAAAAGAAATTAAACGGATCTCTAAAATTATTTTTTGCAGACATTAAGATACAAAGCATCTTGTAAAATAATGGAATTAAAATGTAATTGTATGAAAATAGCAGCTGCTATATGAAATTACCAAGTTACACTGCTGAAAAAATTAGGGGAGCACACAGGGGCTAATAGAAATTACTCAAATATTTCTTCTGATATTTAAAGACAACACATCCATAGTCTTAAGTGTAACAGAAGAAAAGAAAACTTTTCATATGCTAATCAACGTTCATGACGTTAAAAACCAGAAAAGCGATATAAGTGCAGAAATCGGGATTTCGTGGAAGCTGTTATTTTTTGTTGTTTCATTGTGAAATTCATCTTTTTTTGCTGTTGTTTTGAGAGTTGGTGGCTGCAAAATGTCATGAGGAATCCTTGGCTTGATGTATTTTTGGGAGACTGGAATCCGACAAACAAAGAACTGTAGAAGACACTGTTGGAGTGACAAGAAGTAACATTGCAAGACCGTGGAATCCTGAAAAACAGGGTGTGTTCGACGTCAGTCAGGACAAGGTCGTCCACCTGCTACTACAACAAATAATGACCGATATATTCTGTTAACAGTTCGTCGAGACAGAATGGTCAATGCGACACAGAATCAAAGACAGTTTCTTTTCGCAACAGGACGAAGGGCCTCACGCCAAACAATCCGAAATAGGCTTCATACTTGGGGTCTGTATGCACCTACTCCAATAATGAGTATTTTGTTGACAGCAAGACACCGTATGTCTCGAAGAAAGTAGGCTGATGAACATCGAAATTGGAGTCAAGTATTGTTCATGGACGAGCACTGATTCAGCTTAGAGTGTTACACCAGATGTGTTTTAGTATGGTGAAAAAAAGGCACTCGAAATAACTCTGTATTCGTTCCGGAAAGATCACGTCACAGACGAGTTGGTTTGATGGTAAGGGCTGGAAACATAAGTGGAAGTACTGACGTGCATATCATTCGGACTGGCAATTTGATGACTGAAAGGTCCTATAGATGAGGTCCTGAGAGCCCATGTCGTACCTTACGCTGCAGACATTGCTGATTCCTTTCTTTTAATGCAGGATAATTTTAGATCTCATACAGCTCGTCTGTTGGGGAACTTTCTGAAAGCTGAAACAATATAGCGTATGAAATAGCTAACATGCTCTCCTGATCTTAATCCGATCGAGCATATTTGGGACACACTCGGATGACGCGTTGCTGCAAGACAATCTGTTACTGTACTGTCCAAGACTTAAGAGATTGCACTTCGTCAAGAGTGCTAAACAAATGTGCGGCAGTCTTAGCAGTTCGGGGGTATTACGTGCCATATTAAACATCCTGTATAATTTCCAAACAATCAGTTTTTTGTCGTTCACATGTAACCAAACCCTTGCCCTAAAATGTAATTTCTTTTTCTTAATACCATTTTAAAGAATTAAAGTTTATATACAATTTTTTGTTCCTTTTTTTCTTTCTTCATTGCATTTGGTTACACCTGTATTCTCCGTTTTATTCCCATCCATGACTATCTCGCAACAGTTTCTTCATTCTTTTTGCTTGTTCCTCTAATTTTTTTGAGTTGTGTATTGTGCATAAAAATGACAGATCGTATGCTGTGAAATTATGAAAGTGGTTTTATGCCAAATACTATTAGGTAAAATTTTCTTTATTGTAAAATTTTATAAAACTTTTCAATTACAATTAAAGCCAATTTTACATAAGTAATTTATTTATTAACAGTTTTAGAATGTAATACTGTTATTTCTTAAGTTATGCTTTTTAGAATAAATACAAAAGTTTATTTTGTTTATCCCATAATCATAAAGTATTAAATAGCTTCGGGGAAAAAAACATGAATAAAAATAGTGAAATGTGAGAAACGGGAAACTTGAGGGGAAAGAGCTTACTAAACTATTTCAATATATATATTTTGGAGGCAAAAATGAATATATATAATTTTTGTATATATAAATAAAATTTTAGTTTTTTTTTTATAAAATGAGACATTTTAAATATTTATAGAGATGTACCTTTATTATAAAATCTATGGTTTTATTTTACTATGTAGTGTCTAAATTATATGTTATTGTAAATTTATAAAATTAAAAATGTATTGGGGGATTATTTATTTATAAAGGGGAGAAAAAAAAGATCGCTAAGTTAATCAGTTCTTATGTAGAAAATAGAATTGAGCTCTCATAAACTTGTATTCTAGATGTTGTGAGAGAAACAAAAGATTCAAGAGAAAAATATCGAACTTTTTATGATCAAAATTTCAAAAATTAGGTCATTTTTATTGCTATATTAAGATTAAAATTAGTCTGTATTCAATATTAAAATGAATACAGACTCTCCAAATTAAGAATTCAAATATATTATTGTGCATTTATGTTACTATCGAATTAAAATTTTAAATAGTTTAAAGAAATTGTAGTATCCCTTGAAAATGAGATTGAAAACAAAGTTCAATTGCATATAGTTAAGTTTTCAAAGCAAAATGTTTCTTTTTTTAACTGGAGTCGCTTGCGATATGATTTTGAGTATTTTTCTGAAATTGTTTATACTATAACAGAGATGGCGAACCTTTTTGAGATGTGGGTCAAATTTTGTTCATATTTTTTTAGTACTAGCTCGTGGGTCACTAATGTCCATATGGATCAGAGTTAAGTTTAAAAATTTTTAACTGAGTATTTTTAAAGCTAAACATCTTTAAAATTCAATTGCCTTAACGAGTAAAAATAAGCGGGGTTTTAGATTTAAAACTAATTAGTGGGGCTAAAAGTTCTTGAGTTTTTGGTGCAAATGGCAATGAGTGTTTGAATGAATAAGGAATAACGCAAATTACATACTATATATATTGTGAAGTATTATTAAGTAGTATTCATATTTATATATATATATATATATATATATAATCGTTAATAATATTATTCGGACTCCAAATGCCACCTTCCCTTGCATATTTTCTGATACAGATATATATATTTTTATGCATATATATACCTGCATTTTTTTGATAAAATGGCAAAGTCTACCTCTGTTAAAGCTGTATGCAGTCACATTCCATATTCTATCAAATTATTTGAAGAATGCAAAATGAAGAAATTTTTCCTGGGACTAATAACATGTTTGTTTTTAGAAATACTTAAGATGCTTTTATAATTGAAGAGGAAAAATTTACTGTTGCAATTTTACTCCAGACATTTCATTTCTTAAAGATAATATTTTTGCATGATATATATTTGTTGAAAATAAAGAATTAATAATTAAGGCACATTATTATTTGAAAGTGATTTAAAATTAAAAATTAGAAAAATGGATAAGTATAAGACATTAAAGTTAATATCTTTTTTAGTCAAAAGTGGTTAAAGCCGTGAATCCCAACAATTTATTTACTGAAAGATAATATGAGCACATTTTTATTAATAAAATGAACAAAAAATAATTCAGGAATTCATTCGCAAACGATATCCGAAGACAAAGTAAGGCGATTTTAATGCAATAAAAAGACAGCTTCTTAAGCGAAAATGGTGGACGAAAGCAGAATAATGCTTTGTAGGCACAATAAATACGTCAGCTTTCTAAATGAAGACGGTGTCTGTAGACAAAATAAAGCTATGTGCCAGTATCCTGAGCAAGAACAGTCTCCTGAGACAGTGTAAAACTGTGCGTCAGTATCCATAATGAATGTGGCTCCAAAGACAGGATAAAGGTACACGGCTACAATATAAACGTGAGCTGCACAAGCGAGGACAGTTTCCAAGACAGGGTAATGCTACAAGTCAGCCTCCTAAATGAGGGCGCTCTCCAAAGAGAGGATAATGATATGAGTCAGCATCCTAAATGAAGACGGTCTCCAAAGACAGTGTAAAGCTGTGAGTCAGCATCCTAAATGAGGACGGTCTCCAAAGAAACTGTAAAGCTTTGAGTCAACATCTAAATGAGGATGGTCTCCAAAGACGGGGTAAAGGTAAATGGACACAATAAAAACGGGAGCTGGGTATAAAACAATGGTTTCCTAAGACAAGGTACAGCTATATTAATATAATGAAAACTTCAGATTCTACCGTTTTTACTCAGAAAGGCTTTAATGATATAATCAATTTACTATCGTACAATATTAGTGAGTTTGAACTTGTTTTTAGATATTTTTAGACAGTTTTAAATGAAAAAAAAAAGCTAATGATGTAACGCAGTAGTGATATATTTTATTATTTCATCAACATTGTTTCAAATAAAAGTAGTTGAGCTATTGAAGGCTGTATATGTCACACATTAACTTTATCTAATTAAATAAGAGCAAAATATTTAAATCCGTACAATCAGAAGTCATTTCAATTCTTCAAGCTTTTAAGGTCCCACGACATACGCGAAATAGAATATACCAAGATTAAGATTTCGCTATTTTGGTCAATTTGATTTTTTTAAGGGACTTCTTCATTGCAGGTGTTAAAAAGTGTTTATCGATTGGTTTTCTTGCAAATCTCCCAGCTACAATAAGCTTCGTCGAACTGTTTATGAATCCACGCTCACACCAGTAGCTAATAATTTTCTCTAGAGTTCTATACATGTTTTGTAAGGATGCATTGTACTATTTCATCCAAGAAATTTGTTTGTTCGTAGCGTGGTCTTGCATTTGCGTCCATATTTATTCTTTCATTTTGGAGACACTGTCCCGAAATTCTTTTACTGATTAATAATTTTAGAAACACTGGATCTTCCAACTCTAACTGCTGTAGCAATGTCCCTCACAGTCATAGAAGTATGCTGACTAAGGTAACTAGTTTTTTCATTGATATAAAATTCTTTTAAAATATCCCATACGTATAATATAATATTTTCAATTTTTACTGTGGAATCAATATTTTCTGCAAGATTTTCATGCAATTTTTCCTTATAATTCAGAAATCAAATCTTCAAATTTTGTTTTCCACACTACGCTGCTTCGACGTTCAACTAATTCCATTCCTAAATTATCGATACCTAGCCACATAAATTTGGTTAACTCCATTGTTTCAAATTCTGTTTTGTATGGATATAAAATAAAGTGTAATATATTTTCCAAACTGTTAAATTGATTGGATTTCTCTTTAAAATCTTGTTTTATTTCAAGCATATTCATTACATATTTTTAATTGCATTTTCTTAAATGTCAACAGAGTTTTCAAAAATTATTGTTGTTTGAAAATGTTTTTGTAATTGAGGAAAATATTTCATGATTTTCATTTCCAATTCCTTAGTAAAGATGTAAAGTTTCGTCATAAATATTTTAATATTTTGAAACATTTTTAAAACAATTAATCCATGTTTTTTATTCAGTTCATTAAAATTCTGATTGATGTCTCATAGAAACATTAATCAGTTGATTAATGTATATTGGATAATTCATCGATACTGCTGTCTGTTTCAATTAAAAAGATCTTGATTCTTCTAATAACGTTGCAAAGCGATGAAGGACTTGACCGAAACTAAGCCATAGCATGTTGTTGTATGTCAAAATCCCTGAATATTGACATTCAATTTCTCTAAGAATTGTACAAATTGCCTTTTTCAAAGAGCTCTTGAATTTATAAAGTTGATTATTTTTATAACAACTGACAGTACAATGGAAAATGTTTTTATACCATGCTTCGCAAATAAAAATTGCTGGTGTATTATACAATGAAATTCAATCAGGAAATGTGAGATATTTTGCTTAAATGCTGAATAAATCCAATGTTTTCCTCTACCATACTAGGTGCACCGTCTGTTATTACAGAAACTATTCTTCAAAAGTCAGTAATCCTTTCTTTAAATCGAATATCAAATTCTGCACAAATATCAAGACTGGTACACTTTCCTTTCAACGTTATTAGCTTCATTATATATATATATATATATATATATGACTCTTCTTTCATTATATTTCCAAAAATCTACTAACCAAAAACTGCAAATTGTGCATAACCATTTATATTATTAATTTCATCTGATGCAATTGAATACATTTCTGCATAATTTAAGGCGTTATGTATTAACGAGAAAAAATATTTTTTCCCACTTCTATCATTTGATATTTAATTATATTGAGACTTATAGAAAACTCATTCATACGCTTTATAATGAAGCATTTTTCTTTAAAATCAGCAAACAATGTAGGACTAGTTTCTAAAAACACTTTTTTTCTTACAAATTCTTCTTCTGAAAGAGGTTTCCTGTTGCTACCAATGCAATGAACAACATGAAATAGCAACTGTAATTTTATTTTTTGGAACCAAAAAACTTCTTTTAAACACTGCTTTGAAAAAAAAATCACTTTTTTTCTTTTGTAAAAATATGTTTTACTTTCTTCATCTGTCGACAAGCCGAGATTAGAATGCAACGTTTCAAAATATCTTTTTACAATATATGTACGTGCAGTCATTTATTCACTACAAATTATACGTCTAACCATTTTATTCATTTCAATTCCTCCATATTTATCAAATCATTCAGCTTGATATAAACTGGATTTTGTATGGCTTGTTTTTAATTTTTTAACCGCCGACATAGTACAGGGCTACAATTAAAAATATTTATATTTAGAATACAATAATTCGAGAAGAAATTTTGTATTAATATACTTATATATATATAATGCACATACAAATTACTTTGAAATGCTTTCGAAATGTAAGTTCAACACTGGTACTGACTGGTGCAAGCGCTTTAAGACGATATGGTACCCTAAAAATCATCAAACTATCGAAATTTTTATTGGCTTATTTGATACTTTAAATCTTTATAAACCTGCCTGGAAAATTTCAAAGCCTTACCTGCATTTTTTATCAAGTTATGGAGCAATATTTGAGGCTGGACAGCAACGACCAAGCCCACATTTCAGAATATCTGCTAGAAAAGAGTATGATAAAAAATGAATTAATTATTTTTCTACCGCGCGTAAATGAGACTGACATTATATATACAGTAACAAAACATTTCAAGAAAGAATTGTGCAATTCATGCAAAAATTCTAGTTTGTGTATTGTTTATTGGGGGGGGGGAGAGGAATTAGATTTGTTCAAGATTTAAAAGTTGTGCGTACTTTTTATGATATTATTATGATGAAATTAAAACTTCAAAACGGATTCTCCCATGCACAAATACTAAAACTCATTTTGATAACTCAGATAATTAAAAATCTAATTTGCAAGAATAGAAAAACTCTCCCATTTTTAATATTTGTTTTTGGTGATATATATATATATATATATATATATATATATCCCATGTGTGTATGAAATCCAACACTTTTATTATTAAAATATTTTAAGATATTTATTTAAACAAATGCACATATGCAGTTCTTAGATTTTGATGTATTTTACCTATAAATTGTTACATAATTTTGCTTTCATTCGTGTACAATATTTAACATGCGAAGGCTTTTAAAATCATGGAAAGAAAATATAAAGGCATAAACATTTTTGTACATGTTGTGCATTAGCTCTTTGAATGTAATTGGCTCTGAAATGTGTCTATTTTTTTTAAAAATAATTATTAAGATAAATTTTTATAAAATATTTATCTTTCATTCGTTTTCTTCAATATTTTCATTTTGGCAGTATACTGTTTAATTGTTCTATATTTGTGCAATTTCTTATGGTAATCAGTTTTAAATAAGCTAACTAACGTTTCATAAAAGTTTCAGACTATTCGATGAATATTATATCATGCTATTATTCATGCATGAAAACTTCAGACTCATTTTTCTATATGTTGAATTTTTGTACATATACTATTATTTAAAACCCTAAGGCTTTTTTGATAATTGAAGTATGGGTTTGATATTTTTATACATGTTCTGAAATGTATGTTTTGTAAAATTTTGCATGGAATTAGCTCAATATGTTTGGTACTGTTTCTAAAAAAATTTCACATTCAAAATTAATATTTTTTGAAAACTTTTGGAAGTTTAACTATAAACAAATTAATAAAAAAATTAAAGAGCAGCAGCAGAAAACAACCCATGCACAGTTTTATGTAGTTTATTATAAGGTACTTGGAAAAAAATTTTGAAAAAAAAAAGACATATTTAAAAAAGACTTAAAAATTTTTAAAAATGTTTAAAAAAGTTCAAAAAATTTAAATTATACAAACATTTTGCAACAAATTAAAAATTTTTTGTATGGAATTTTTTTAATATTAACCTTTATAAAATACAATTTAAACCAAATATTAAAAATAAAAAAAAAGTTGTGAAGATGGTACCACACATATCGCCTTAAAATGCGAGCCAAAAATTGCTATTCTCAAGAATATCAGACGTGTGCTTGGCCCTCATTGGCATCTCACAAGGTGAAACTGTGAGGGAACTATACAAGTGCTATGGAAGTCTCTTTCTACAAACATAACTGAACATAACCTTACAAAAGTGCATTTCATCCGAAGAAAGTGCTTTAAATATGGTTATTTGCTTTGGTTTGTCGATTTATTTTCAACAAACAAAATGTGAGTAAAATTATACAATTTATTTGATATTTTGTAAGCACTTTTGCTTTATTTCAGGTACTACATATTTTCATATACATTTGTTGTTATTTGTATAAATTTGAAACTGTAGTCATCAAACTGAAGGTTTTAGAATTTAAATTGATTTGTGTCAATGTAGTGCTTGAAAAGTACAAATAGAATAAAAATAATCCACACAAGTTAGAAGAACTAAATAAACCCACGTAAACAAACAGGTGGTTGCCCAGCATTCTTGGGTCAGTTAAAAAGCTTGCGTGGGTCAGTGGCTGACCCACGGGTCATAGGTTCACCATCACTGTACTATAACTTACAAGAAATGTTGAACCTTCAGCATCAAAAAATAATTCAGCACTTGTTTATCTTTAAGGAATAAATATTTTGATTAATATTCAGCATAGTATTCATTTAGACATATTTTATTCATATGAATATTTGTTAAAATAATTACACATACTACTTATCTATTTATTTGTTATATATTTATGCTTCTGCGTCTACTTACAACGAGATTGAGTTCATCCAACTGAATTTAAAGCCATCTTGAGATTGCTCCTGTGACTGTTATACGTCATATTTTCTTCATAATAGTTTAAATAAGTTTTTTTTAACATACATAAAACTATTCGAAAAATTTTCCGGATCGACTGAATTTTTTCTTTTTGAATAACAATACTGAAAATGTTCTATAACTTGTCTTTAGAATCGCCGAACATTACATTATACACTTATAGGTTTCTGTGTCATATCGTAAAAGAAATGTCGCATGATTGCGCTACATTTATCATATTTGGAAACAGTTGGTAATAAGAAAGGGATATGCAAATCAATGGGATTAATCTGATGTATTTGCACATCAGATGTTTCTGTGCACATTTTGTAATCACGCATGATAGCATTTTATTAGTATATAGAAAATTTTGAATTCGATACAACACGGAAGAATTGCATCGACTTGTTAGTTCTCTGCCTATTGCGAGAACTACTCGACCGTTGTCAGTATCACTTACAATTATATCGTAGCTAATCTATACGCAAATCGGAACAATGCAGAGTTCTGCGACGAACAATGCTTCTGATTCTAGTTAATGGAGATCATCATGTGAGAGTCTGGAAAGTACTTGGATTGTTCTGCTGTTTTAGAGTACCTCGTAATTCATCAGCATAGAATTATGATTAGATATTGAGACATTATTGGGAGTATCGCTCATTATGGATACAATGTTATATTGAGGCTCTTTTCACCTCAAGGAACTGCTATATCGTTAGAGAATTTTAAATGTAATGTTTAGAACACAATATATTTAATATCAAGCAGGTCAAAGACTTCATGTTTGGTCTTAATAAAAAGGAAATTGTATTGTTGGATGAAATCTTAAATAATGAGTGCTTTAAGGTGTGTCATGCAGTTCACATCATTAAAGGCATTAATAATTTTTTAGTTAATAAATTCAATATAAATATTGATAAATTTAATAAACCTACTACAGAATACTGCACTCTATTATTCATGAATAATACATTTGATAAAGTTAATTTTTCTAGTGTAATTAATAGACATTTGTCACTTTTTCCTGTTAGGAATGTAATTGTTAAAAAAGTTTTTAAATATAATAAAACGATGGCAGATTTATCTTTAATTACAATAATAGCTCACCTTCTCCTGACATAGATGACTGTAAATGTAAGAACTATCATGAATTTATTGATAGCTATCACAAACATGTAGTAACAGGCAATTTAAATATAATCAAGGACAGAATTTAAAAGATATGAGTAAAGGCACTAGTTTTAAATTAACAATTTCTAACAACAATAATACCGTTAAAAACAAAATAATAATGATATAAATAATTTTATTACTAAATCTGCAGTTAAATATGGTTTGCTTTTAGAGGCATTTGATGAATTTAAGTACAATATTTTAAAAGACCTGATGAAATTTAACTATCGTTCTAAATCAGTACTTACTTATAAAGATGTAAAACAGAAAATTTTTGATTTACAAAAGAATTTTATCATTGTTTACATAGATAAAGTGCCTTGTAATTATGCTATAATTTGTAAATATTTTTTATAATAATCTGATTAATGAACACTTTTTAAACAATGAATCTTTTAAAAGATTGGACTTGTCAGATAAAGAAATTACTAATCGAATTACTGCTATATATATATAGAAAATTGGATGTTTCCATTCATAAGATTAAGTTTCCATATATATTTTTAACACCTAAATTTCATAAAAATCCTGTTAAATTTAGAACAGTAACAAATGGTTTTAAAACTTATATCACTGCTGCAGGTAAAATGCTGCATAATATTATACAAGAATTCATCAATAAGCAATGTAATAAAGCTATAATTAAAAATAGTAAAGAAATTATAAATTTTTTTAAAAATAAAAATATTTATTCAGTTTATATTTATGACTTTGAAGATCTTTTTAATTCCATTAATATCAATGATATAATTAGGGTAATTTTAGATAATCATAGAAATTATAACCTTAATATTAATTTACAAAAATTTAGAACTCTAATAAATTTAGTCTTAAAAGAAAACTACATTAATTTTAATGGTTTGCCTCACGGTGGCCCTGCTAGCGATAGTTTGGATAATTTATATTTACACTTTTACAAAAATAATTATATTATTAATAATGATTATTACATATTTAGATACACAGATGACCTAATTATTTTTGGTAAAAATAATAATTTTAACCCCATTATTAATTTTTATCCAGAATATTTAAAGCTAATTAAAATTAATAATAATCCAATTAAAACTAATTACTTGGATGTATCATTGTGTATTAAGGACTATAAATTACATAGCAATATTTATGATAAAAGAGATGATTTTAATTTTAACATTCTTAAAGTGCCTTACTGGAATTCCAACATTTATATCAATTTATAGAAATATTATTTTCAATTATATTTATCGTAATAACGTATTAGTTAGTGATAAATTTAATATATATTTAAATCTTAATAACTTTATTAAACATTGTATGGAACACAGATACCCTCCTAAATTTATAAAAAGTTACTAACAGTTAAATAAAAAAAGTTATTAGTTGTACAGTTTATAGATAGATGGCGCCTCTAGCTAAGTAAATTAACAATATTATATTTTCTTAAAAATTAATTGTATATGTCTGGGTGGTACTTTTATTTTCTATAAATTTTAAAATAAAATATAGAGTTTTTAAATGTGTATATATAGTATTAATGCTATTTTATCAAAAATTAATAATTTTATGCGATACTGTTATTGTCCATAGCCGGGGAATATGAGTCACGTGGTAAGTCTTTATCTAATAGTTTAACTTTGATTTTAAATACTTTAGTAATTATTACAGGCTATAATATCGTTTTACATTAATAGATTATGGTTTTATCTATAATGATAGTTAAACTTCTCTAGAAATTTATTGCTTTCCCTATGGCCCAGAGTATTGGCAAATTCAGGTGAAGGTTGGCTGGCCAAAAAACATTGTTTAAACCTGCATTCCTGGTTCCTAAGGCTAGGAGTTTGCTCTAGTATTTCTGTGGCTAAATCTATTCTATCATGACTATAGTTATCTTAGGTATATAACTATTTTTTGTATATTTTGTAATACATACATATATATATATATATATGTATATATATATATAGGGGAGACCGGGGCAAGATAACGAATGTCTTAATATTTTTCCGTATTACATTAGGTAACTGCATCAAATGAACACTAGTAGCTCTCCTTTTGGCCTTTCGTTAAACAATAGTATAGCCACGCTGAAATTGCCCTTTTTGTGTTAGTTGTGAAACTTTGATTATTTTTTGATGCGACGATATAACTTTTATGCATGCGTAAGTAAGCTCTGCTACAGATACAGGTAATACATAACGTAAATACTACCTATTACCCTGAGTAAATGTCAATTAATTGCTTTGCTTCATGGTAATGAGAACGAAAAAAGACAGTCTGGGGCAAGATGACGAGCTCATCATCTTGCCCGTGTTTCGTAATTTATTAAACTAACTATTGTTGTCCATTATTGTCGCAAAAAATCAATCAAATTTTGCCTTTTGCTATATCAAAACAAACGCTCTATTATTCTTACAATAAGGAATAAGGAAAATTTTACTTATCTCTTATCCTTATGCATAGAACGTCGGTTCAGGTCGGTCCAGGATTTAAAACGGTGGTAAACAAAGTCTTCAAATGAAAATAGATCCAAAGGAGTAGGTAGCCTGTACTTTTTAAATTATTATTTAATAGGACATATCAATGCAACTACACTACACTACACGAATAAAAAGAACATTAATTAATAACAGTTAGATTACATATACTAGAGACTAAAAACTACATAACATTTCCGTTACATCTCTTTTCCTAATAACTGACATAAACAAAGTGACATAGTTCTCACGCGCATGCGTGGATTCAGAGTTCAATGAACCGGAGGGTGAGAGAACGTTTCCAGATGTATGAAACGGTGGCGAGGGAATGTTACCAGATACAACAATTATATTAAATCCTGTGAACACTTGTTTGTCTGTGTGTATGTCCGCGCGACTTTGCGCTTCCATCTCTTCTGGGGCTAAGGGGTGCATCGGATCGGGAAAGGTTTCGTTCTAAAGGGGTGACCAGAGGAGGACATTTTGCCATTCGCTAAACCCCCCTCCCCTGAAGAGGAAGGAATGTAACAATAATTTGTTTCTTTAGAGCTACTGATTTTACCTGCCACCTTTTCTGATTTTTTGCGAGAAAATGAATGATGCTTCCTGAACTTGTAGAAAGAGCCCCAAACTGTTGGCAACTATTGTGACAAGGGCTAGAACAATGAGGGTACCTTTTTCTTTTATTTGAAGCACTTTTATCTTCATGTGAAACCAAGCAAAGAATCTCCTAATCTGTTGATTTTTGACAATCACAAAACTCATATAACTTTGCAGGCTATCATATATTGCAGATCGAAAAACATCATCTTGTTTGGGTTCCTGTCGCACACATCACATCGTCTCCAGCTCCTTGTTGTGTCATTTTTCTACCAGTTAAAAACGCAATATATCCATGCATGTGACAACTTTATGGTCACTCATCCAGAACAAACTATCACAGACAAAAATATTGGTGAAGTTTTGAGCATCACTTACTTCAAATCAGCTACAGTTGGAAAAGCCGTTTAAAGGGTTTAAAGCATATGGGATCGAGCCTCATAATCCTCTTGTGTTTAGCGAACATGACTATGCTGCGGTAAAAACTACTAACGATGCTGCTGTTGGCGATGAAATTGAGAATAATAGTGCTAATCCTCAGACTAATAGAAAACTAACATATAAACCCTCCAGAAAAACCAGAACTTACGGCAAATGCTGATTTCAACGCACTAAAAAAGCCTGTTAGTTTTATTATTTTTTTTATTTCAAACCATTGCCTAATACAACATAATGTGAGGGAAAAAAAGAAACAGCAAAAAACTGAGCTCTAGCATTTTTACAAGCACACCCATCAAAGAAACGTTAGAACAAAGGGAAAAGCAGAAGGAAGAACTGGAAGTTTTTGAAAAGACAGAGAAAAAATGCTCGTGAAGCTAGAAAGGGAGTAAAAAAATTCAATCTGTTCCTGTAGGCCTAAGTCTATAAAATCCAGGTCAAACATTCCAGTTGTATCAACTTCAAAGGACGGTGTTATAAGATGTTCTGCTTGTGAAGAGGAACCCTCCAACAGGAGAATGAATCCAATGCTGTAAATGCCAAGAGTGTTGGCATGAGGAATGTTCCAATTATAATAATGGCATTTTTATCTGTAACTATATATATTGTTAGGTACACAACTAAACACTTGAACATTACGTTACAATGCATTACGCTTAGTTTGATACTTTGTAAGATGTAAAAACACCGCTATCATTTGTTAAACCATGTAACACATTCAAAAGATAAAATATGCTCAACCTTTTTCAGTGTCGCCATTTTGCCCCAAGGCAAAAGTCATTTTGCCCCAGTACTGGGGCAAGATGACGATTTGTTAAGGTTATGAAAAAAATAAAATAATCCTTAACTTCTTTTATTGGAAAAATTAAATGGTAATATATTTTAATACTACAAAGGACTACTCTAACAGTTCATTTAAAATTGATTTTACTACCCTTAAAAATAAATTAATAAACAACAAAAAACTGTTAACGTCGCGTC
>BMAO01031543.1:0-55227 GCA_019973975.1 Trichonephila clavata
TATTGCCATCATCAAAAGGATTTCACTTTATATGCTAATTTCCTTTTACTTTGAAGCACATACCCCATAAACAAGAAAGTGTCCACACACTCGGATCCATTTGTCATCATTTGAGTGAAGGTCTCGGATGCAAAGGCGTAAGAACGGAATAACATACCTTAAAACAAATAAATATATTTAGTTTTGATTCAAAATATTTAAATACGTATGACACAAACAATAGTTTTTAATAATGCACTTTAGGAAGATAGAAACCTTAAGTCGGTGAAATATGATATGTCTTGATTTCTCGTCATTTGAGAGTCGATTGTCTCTGGGTAGCATCAAAAGAATCATTTACAATAAATTGAAAATTTGCAGAGCATCCTTATATCGTAATGCAAAAAGGCGAATGATGGTAAAAGGTGGAATACCTTGCTCAACAAAAGTAGAGTGACTCCAGTTCCCTACCTCGATCGGTTGGAGTTGCGTGTTTTCTGTTTCTTATTGGACATAATAATTTGCAAAAGCATTTATATCGCACTAGAATCAATGATTCGTCTTGTTTCCCTCTGTGCCACCAGGGTGAAATGGATAAATACCATCTCAGGTGCTGCCCTATTGTTTTAAAGTTTCTTAAAGACAACTCTGGAAGCTAATTTTAAATCTTTTTATGCTTCATCATCACTTTATAGAGCTACTCGTCAGCTTTTGGCAGAGATACCGAAGATGGGTGTAGGATATAAAAAAAAGAACGAGTTGATTGTTTAAGTAATCATGTGCGGATTTAGAAATTACATTTCTTGCTTTGCCTGCTTAAGTTTCCAATAAACCTTTGTAAGTTATCGTATGTTTTTAATATTTTATACAGAAGAGTAAATTCTCAGACATTCTGTACAATGGTATACTGAACAAAATACATTCAAGGTTGCTTTTGTACGAGTCCTGGTTTTTTAATAATGGACCATATATACTTCTCGTAATATCAATATTGAATTTGGCAATGGTATCATTAATAAACGATAAATACAGAAATTATTCGAAAAGTTGTTATGAAAAAAAGGACTAAAATAAGAAGGCTATTGGTCTTAGTTAATATAATGACGTTTTTCATACACTGGGTAAACTGATTCCTCTCAAACGAAGTCATCTCGCAGAAAAATTTGAAGTGTGTAGCTTGATTGTTTGTTTATTAACGTCTCATTTCAAAACAATACAAGGGCTACTGGTGACGGACTTTGTAATTTTGAACCTCGGTCAAGTGACGCAGATGGAACCCAGACAGGCAACACACTTTCCAAACATCCAAATGGGCGGAATTTGAAACTGGACAGATTTAGTATGCTACAGCCTTTTTACATGACGAGTCTTTAGTGGTACCAGGGTTTGAATGCACGACTCGGCAGATAAGTTCGACACCCTAACCATTCGGCCACCAAGGCCAATCCAAGTATGATACAAAATCTCCCGTAAGAATCTTAAGAACATGGGAAAATACTATAAAATTCTATAAATTTCCATATATTATTTAAAGCATCAGCAAATAAAATAAACATTTGAAATCCACCATTCGATTAATTTAAGGAGCAGCATGGCACTATGTATGAAAAAAATCGTAACCTGCCATGAAGGATAGATTATCTGTGGCAATGAAAAGCGATAGGGACAGTAGAATAACCATGGACAATTTAGAACACATTTTTGGTGGCAGTATATTGGAGTAATGGGAATACCAATCTATTATTAATTTTTAAGGCGTGCGTCAATAATAATTAGTGGGTTAAATTGCCGTAAAATTGAGGAAATGTATAGAAAACTGGCCAAATTGGATCCTTACTTATCGATATGGACCTATTATCTCCCATAATAATGTACGATTCTATGTGGTGCAAAATACCTTAACATATTAATAACCCTAAATATTTGTCTAATCTTTCATTCTCACCTAATCTTCCACAAATGGATTACCATTTATTTAGCCATTTGAAATAGTATCTGAGAAATATGACCTTTCCTAATTGAACTATAATCAAAATGTGTTTTAAGTCTGTGTTCTTTTTAAGCCTTGCCATTTTTCAAACAGAAAGTAATATGCTGGATACTACTTGACAGGCATATACTCAAACGAATGTGGTGTATATTTTGATTGATAAATAATATTATTTGAATTTAAAATTAATTTATTACTTCTCTTTATACAATCTTATACTTAATATTAAAAAACATAGTAGATAAACCCGGAAATAGGAAAATATTATTTAATGAGTTAAATGATATGGAGTCTTTTAGAACGGACAATTTTATAAGAAATTTCATCTTTAGAAAAAATTTTGAAATATATGTTACAAATTTAGGTAAAAAATTATGATTTTGAATGTATTTTTGAAACGTCTCAGTTATATACGATAAATTAATTTTTAAAATGAACACTAATATTTTATTTCAAAACTATATAAGATAACCAAGTGATAAATGTTATCCATTATCATGGAGACATCTGGTTATGAAATTTCTTTTAAAAATGGGTTTAATTGCCCAAATGCTTTCAGTTATAATTGTATGCATTAAAAATATCGTTTATTTAAAAAATAACATAAATCGCTAAAATTAAAAAAATTCCAATTCATAAATCGTTGTCAAAAATTGAGTAACTTTTTCAATATATATTTATAAATAAATCTAATAAAAATTGCCAAAACATTCCTCATTTGGTGGTTGAGTCATATTTATTTAGATATAAGGACATATTTTTCAAAATCGATTCTTGGAAAAAATTACTTTTTCAAGAATCGATAGAAAACGGAAGAAAAAAAAGGAAGACTATCAACAAGGTGGCTGGATATTGCTAAAAATGACTTAAGGGTAATAGGAATAAGCCGATGAAGGGTTAAAATCTGCCAGATAGGGCCAGATGGAGAAGACTGCAAGACTACCTTGGCCTACAACAGGCTGTAATGTGCTTAACAAGAATTAAATAATCCAGTAATACTTACGAAAACGTGTTAAGAAGCAGCCCGGATAGAAATAGGTATGGGCAAGTACAACCCATGTAATAGTCAGGAATCTAATTCCATGAAGACAGTTAAAACTATCCATCGATGTCTTTGTGCTCGTCAACTTTTTGAAATTAGTTATCACAGAGAAAGATAGGAGGATTCGGAACCCTAAATCTAAAGAAAAAAATTCATCTGTTAAGTTTTATTATGATTTAAACGAGTTTGTACTAGACATTTTATTGGAAGAAAAATTCTTTATGATTTAACACTGTGACCTATGTATAATTGAAATATTTATATATCTCTTTCTATATATATATATATATATATATATATGGATATTTCTATTTATAAAATGGCTTCACTCTAACACCGTTCAACCAATCACTATTAAAATAGCCATGTATATGTATTTTTTGTGGAGAAGGTTTTTGTGCAATCCTCCTTGTTGCAGCTCCCCACCAGGTAGTGCTATAGAAAAGCAACTTCTGCACCGTTCAATCAATTGCTACGTTTCCTACGTGATCGCCAAAAATGATACCAACTGGGTTCTATCGCCAACGTTTCGCTATGTTTCCATTGAATCGCCATTATAAGGTAAGGAACGGTGTTGCTTGTGAATATTACAAATTTAACATAAAATAAATACAACAAAAAGTAATATTAACATATTACACATCCAGATACAAATTTTTTACACTATTTTAAGCGTACATTACACAAAATTTTTAATAATGTGTTACTTTTGCTGAGCAGAAGGAAGGTATTTTCAAAAATCTATCTACAAGAGAGTTACGGGGCGTTATAAATAAAATAAAAAATCCTTTTTATCAGCTATTAGATCTAAACTTCAAATTTAACAGATATGGGTTTTTTGTTCAGCTGAGATATGCAAGTATTTTTTATTTAATTTGCAATCACGTGAAATTAACTCATTAAAAACTTCTTTATCCTTCCAATCTATATTGTTTAGTTTTTCAATTCACCCTTGCGAAGAACGAGTATACCAGCTAGTTATGTTATAAAACTTTTTAGAAAAATGACTTGAAGGGGCACATTTGTAACCGGACCAAAGGAAATGAATGATATCGCATTTTAAGAAAAATAAAAGCATTCATAAATTAAATGATTTTATTAAAATAATACTTACGTGTGTGAGTTATATTTTTTGATTTTGAACGTTTTTCTAAGAAAGTACCAAGAATAACGAGAGTACCCAGAAAACAACTGATGACACTAGGAAAGAAGTTCGAGATTATTTTTATTCATCGGGACATTATAAATGAAGATATAAAATATTAATCTTTTGACTACAGAATTTTACTATTATAATGTACTAGAACCGATCTTCAAGAGTATGTTATATACGACAGAACTAGAACTTCCATCATTTAATATTTATGTAATCGACTAAGTTTTCTATAAAATAACTTTAAAAAGAATTCCCTAACATTCATTTTCAAAAAAAAAAGCTCTAAATGAAATAATTTTTAACAAGAATTTATATTCATCGAAATTATATATTTAATATTGTTATATAAATTAGGGTTTTAACCAGTCACAAATTATAATAAATTATGTCTTGTTTTAAGTCACTTATACTTTAGTATTTCTCAATGAAACATATTTTTTCAAACCAAGTTAATGAAAAAACTTCTAAAATTTTGTATTTATTGATTGGTAAAAACCCTTGAGGACAAAAGTTACGGTATGATTATAATTTACTTTTATTAAAATTTAAAAATTATCACCTGAAAATGAAACATTTTGTAAGCCGAAGGATCTTTATGGTTTCTCATTCAAATTAGAAGATATATAATAGTCATATTAAATACTTAACATCATTACTTACATTGCACCAATCTGACCCGCAGTGAAATGGATTTCGTCATCTTTGATTTCACAGCTGACCACTTCGACCATTAGAGGAACTTTTTTTGCCTCTGAAAAACATAGTGTGATCATTACGCAATATTTTTTTGTACATGATAAACAATTGCTTTTCCTGATCAATGTGGGTTTTATTTATTCGAAAAAATATTACCGGATACCAATACTTGACTTAGATCATCTTTGGAACACCCGGATGGAATGCAAAGCCCTAAAGTAAGTGGAACGAGGTAATGCATATGAGCATTGTTCCTCATTAGAGTGGTGAATTCCTGTAAGAAATAAACATAAACTAATAAAAAAATTAAAATTTCACTGTTTTTATTCAAATGTATTTTAAAATGAACTGTGTAATTTACGGAAAGTATATTTTCTTTTTCGGGTGTAAATGGGGAATAAATTTTTAAATTTTTTTTTATTTATATATATGTGGGAATTTCCACATAGACGGCACTGTAGAGGGCGCTGGCGACGCGAGCCACCAGCGAGCGAACTGACTAGAGGGGGATTAGCGAGCGAGCGACAGGTCTCGACGAGGAGGTCAGAGCCAACGCTGCTAAGAAAAAAGGAAAGCAACCGGGATCTAACTGGCCGTGTAGGGACCAAGTGGCCCGATGCTGGAAGGACAGTCACGTGAAGGTGACACATCCATCATCTGAATGCCATACACCGTTGTGAACCGTGGTGTGATAATTGTTAAGTGAAGAGACTGAGAAACTATTGTTGAGTACAAGAAGAAGTAATCGAAACGCTGTCAATAATATATCTGTATAGTAGAGTGTAGTACTGTAATTGTCCACATTAAACGTTAGTATTAGTTAAAAACAGTGTAATCAATGTGAATACCCCTAGAACTCCGTGTCATAACCCCACATAAAATGGGTGCTTGGCCGGATGTGGACTGTGTGGACTATTGATACCGGCATGTGGACTATTGATATCGGGATGTGAACTTTGTGGACTATCAGGACTATTGATATCGCGATGTGGACTGTGAGGACATTAAATTAATAGTGCGCTGTGAAAAAAAAAAACTGTTCAGGACTTTCGCAAACCGAACGGAACATTCGAACTCTGACTGTGCTTTTGAACGGATAAACTCAAGTGATCCTTTTCCTGATTGATACAGCTCAACAACAACAAAAAAAAAGAAGGTAAGATACCTTTTTATACTCTTCTATTGTGATTAAAATGTCGTATCATAAATGTACAAGAAAAGAGGACTTGATAAATGTGCTCAATGAAATTGGGGAGCACAAGTTTCCTCTAAAGAAACTAATTCACAGCTAGAGCTAGAAACTAATTCACAGCTAGAGCTAGAAAAAATTAAACTGCAACAGATAGAAGGAGAAACTAATTCACAGCTAGAGCTAGAAAAATTAAACTGCAACAGATGGACAGAGAAATTGAACTTCAAAAGGCAAAAGCTGAAGGGAATGTAACCCAGAAAAGTTTACAGGGGGAAACTAATTATTTAGAAAATTTAATTAAAAGTATAAAAACATTAACGATACAAATCCCAACAAAACCTGAAAATTTTGGTCTTTTTTTTCAATCGATAGAACGAGCATTCAAAATTAAAAATGTTCCAGATGACTTAAAATCAGAAATCCTGATTAATATTCTTGGTGAGAGGGCACATAACATTTTACTATACGTAAAAGATGACGAAATCAAAAATTATGAGTTAGTCAAATCATTAGTTTTAAGAGAATTCCAACCCACTGCTCAGGAATGCTTACTTAATTTTAGAAAAGCCAAAAAGCAAACAGATGAAACTCATGTACAATTCGCTACTCGTTTAAGTGCTATGTTTCAATATTACCTAAAAATTAGGAACGTTAATGATTTTAAATCCCTATTTGACTTAATGGTCAGTGATAAAATCTTAGACACTTTAGATCTAGAAACTGCTTCAAATATTAAAATTTTGCAGGCGGATTCATGGCTTGTGCCAGATGAGCTAGGAAAAGCTTGCGATATATTTTTTATTTCGAAAAACAGATCACTGCATGAATCGCGAAACCATAACAATGTTAAGAGTAAAAACGATAATGATGCTTACATTAAAAACCGCGCGAACATAGTAAATACTAATTATTTCCAGAGACAGTTCCCAAAACATAACCAAAGTGTAAAATAAGAAAAAATAATCTCGTGTTATGTGTGTGGAGGGCCGCATTTTGCTAGAAATTGTGCGAAAAAAACGGCGAAGTCAGAAAATAAAGATAAAAGTGTAGGGCATACCATAAACCAAATTAAAACTATTTCTAATCAAAATGACTTTTTGTTTAATGAATTACAGTATGTAGACGTAATTGTTGATGATATCCATTAATTGCCACTTTGGATAGTGGAGCCAACTCAGTTATCATAAATAAAAAGTACGTTTCAGCGAAAAAAAGAGTGCATTCTCAAATCACCCTAACCAGTTGTTTTGGCGAACGGAGGATTGCAAACGTTTCAGAATTTACAATCTCATTGAAAGGGGGGGGGGGAACACAAACCATCCCCGCGGCAGTGTGCGAGATCGAGGCAGAAATATTATTACCCTTAAGAGTTTATGAGTTCTTGAAAAGTGGATCAGAGGAAACAAGGTCAAATGTTAGAATATGCAATCCGGTATGTTTAAAGGATGGAATAGTGGGGGAACAGCAGATTGATGAGTCAGGATGTTTAGTTAATTCTGAGAGGATTATGGATAAGTCTAATTTGTTTTTGCTAAAGGTATCTGAGGCATACGAGGAATGTTCATATGATTTATCGCATATCTCGAATAGTAGATTAAGGAGTCAAGTACAAACACTAATAAAACATTACAAACCAAATAAAACGAAATCTACTGCTTTGAAAATGAAAATAATTTTGTCAGATGAAAAACCCATTTGTCAAAGGTCACGTAGGCTATCTTTACTTGAAAAGCGCGAGGTTGAAAAACAAATAGAGCTGTGGTTAGCACAGGGAATAATTAAAGAAAGTTGCTCAGATTTTTTGTCTCCTATTGTGGTGTGTAAGAAGAAAGATGGAACGATGCGTTTGTGTATCGATTATAGAAAGCTAAATAAAAAAATAATCAGGGACAGATATCCACTTCCTGTAATTGAAGAGGTATTAGATAAATTAGGGAACGGTAGATTATTTTCGACGCTAGATTTAAAGAATGCATTTTTTCATGTAGATGTTGATGAAACAAGCAGAAAATACACCGTGTTTGTAACAGAAACAGGTCAATATAAATTTTTGAAAGTGCCATTCGGTTTATCTATTAGCAGTAAACTATTTCCAAAGATACATTAATTACGTGTTTAGAGACTTATTAAGAGACGGTACTCTTTAATTATTTATTTAGATGATATAATAATTCCGGCAATAGATGAAAAAGAAGCTTATGAAAAATTAACTCGTGTGTTAGAAATCGCTTCCAAATACGGCCTTGAATTAAATCTAAAAAAATGTCAGTTCTTGCAAAGGAAAATTAATTTTTTAGGGCATATAATTCAGAACGGTACAATTCAACCTTCATCGGAAAAGACAGTAGCAGTCTGTAACTTTCCAGAACCTAAAAATGCGAAAGATGTTCAAAGTTTTCTTGGATTAACAGGGTATTTCAGAAAATATATTCCTTCATACGCTATAATAGCCAGACCCCTTAGTGATTTATTGCGAGAAACAAAACCTTTTGAATTTAATCATGAACAAAAAATAGCTTTTCAAAATCTAAAGAACGCGTTTACAAATGAACCTGTATTACATCTTTTCAAGGAAGGCGCGAAGTTAGAGCTGCATACAGATGCATGTAAACTCGGTTTAGGTGCTGTGCTTTTACAACAAAGTGAAGATGGAAATTTCTATCCAATCCATTATATGAGCAAAAAGACTTCCAATCAAAAAGAAAAATTGTGCAGTTGTGAACTAGAAGTACTGGCAGTTGTCGAGGCTCTGAAAAAATTTCGAAACTATCTCCTGGAAGAAAATTCCTAATTCGAACGGATTGTGCAGCATTTACGAAAACTCTAGACAAGAAAGAGTTGACACCAAAGATTGCTAGATGGTCGATTTTTCTACAAGAATTTGATTACGAGGTAGTCCATCGTCCTGCAAAACAAATGCAACACGTAGATGCGTTGAGCAGACATCCCATTATGCTAGTGACTAGTGATGAATTGACACACAAGATTGTGAACGCTCAGGAAACTGATGAGTATATTGGAACCATTAAGCAGCTGTTGCATGAAGGCAAAACTACTGAATTCACCATAAAGAATAATATTTTATTTAAACTTAGTGAAGATCAAGAACTGTTAGTTGTGCCAGAAATGATGCAAATAGATGTGGTGAAGAAAGCTCATTCGTTTGGACATTTTGCTGTGGCAAAGACAGAAGACTTGGTGAAAAGAGACTATTATTTTCCGAATATGAGGAAGTGTATAGAAAACGTACTAAAAAACTGTGTAGAATGCATATTGGTCAATAAGAAGAGAGGAAAAGGAGAAGGTTTTTTACACCCTATTCCAAAAGAAGATCTACCGTTGTCAACATATCACGTAGACTTCATTGGACCATTGCCAACGACCAACAAAAATTATAATCACATATTTACTGTAATTGACGCATTCACAAAATTTACTTGGTTATACCCAACCAAAAGTACAACAGCTCAAGAAGCCATTGAAAGACTAAAGTTGCAACAAAAAACTTTTGGGAATCCTTCACGTATAATTAATGACAAAGGAGGAGCATTTAGATCGAAGGAATTCGAAGACTACTGTGCTGAGGAAAAGATTAGTAATGTTCAAATAACGACGGGAGTACCAAGGGGGAACGGACAAGTTGAAAGAATCCATGGAGTGCTGATTCCAGTGTTGACGAAGATGTCCATTCAAGACCCAACTAAGTGGTTCAAGCATGTCGATTCACTACAACGTGTATTGAACAGTGCGACTTCACGCAGTACAAAGTACTCGCCATTTGAATTACTAATAGGAATCAAGATGAAGAATCCTGAAGACGTCATGATAAGAAATTTGCTTGAAGAAGAGAGTCAAAATCAACTATGTCAACATCGTGTAAACCTTAGAAGAGAAGCAAAGCAAAACATTTTGAAGATACAAGAGGAAAACAGGAGAACTTACAACCGAAAGCGGAAAAAAGCTCACCAGTATAAGCATGGAGAGTTGGTAGCAATCATGAGGACTCAGTTTGGAAACAAATTGAAACTGCGACCAAAGTATTTTGGACCATACCAAGTGACTAGAGTAAAACTCCATGACCGATATGATGTTGCTAAAATTGGAGACCATGAGGGGCCAAATGTAACGTCCGCATCAGCAGACCAGATGAAGCCTTGGTTTAAGCACTAATGAAGAAGAACGAACTTGTATAAGATATTTGTGTAACTGTATACTAATCTATGTTCTTTTTTGTTTTTTTTAGTTTGTATATTTCAGATCCTTAGTGCGTGAGCAGTGAGGACACTGCCTGTAGGATGCCCGAGAAGTTGTGGGAATTTCCACATAGACGGCACTATAGAGGGCGCTGGCGACGCGAGCCACCAGCGAGCGAACTGACTAGAGGGAGATTAGCGAGCGAGCGAGAGGTCTCGACGAGGAGATCAGAGCCAACGCTGCTAAGAAAAAAGGAAAGCAACCGGGATCTAACTGGCCGTGTAGGGACCAAGTGGCCCGATGCTGGAAGGACAGTCACGTGAAGGTGACACATCCATCATCTGAATGCCATACACCGTTGTGAACCGTGGTGTGATAATTGTTAAGTGAAGAGACTGAGAAACTATTGTTGAGTACAAGAAGAAGTAATCGAAACGCTGTCAATAATATATCTGTATAGTAGAGTGTAGTACTGTAATTGTCGGGAATGTCCACATAGACGGCACTATAGAGGGCGCTGGCGACGCGAGCCACCAGCGAGCGAACTGACTAGAGAGGGATTAGCGAGCGAGCGAGCGGTCTCGACGAGGAGGTCAGAGCCAACGCTACTAAGAAAAAAGGAAAGCAACCGGGATCTAACTGGCCGTGTAGGGACCAAGTGGCCCGATGCTGGAAGGACAGTCACGTGAAGGTGACACATCCATCATCTGAATGCCATACACCGTTGTGAACCGTGGTGTGATAATTGTTAAGTGAAGAGACTGAGAAACTATTGTTGAATACAAGAAGAAGTAATCGAAACGCTGTCAATAATATATCTGTATAGTAGAGTGTAGTACTGTAATTGTCCACATTAAACGTTAGTATTAGTTAAAAACAGTGTAATCAATGTGAATACCCCTAGAACTCCGTGTCATAACCCCACATATATATATATATATATATATATATATATATATAAAGGAGAAAAGCGACTCACTCACTGACTGACTAATCACGATATCTCTGGAACTATTCAACCTACAGACTTGAAATTTGGTAGACATGTTCCTTTCATAGAGTAGACATCAGCTAAGAACGGCTTTTCCGAAATTTCAAAACGCAAGGGGCGTTACGGGGCGTTATAAATAATTGTTTCCATGTTTATACTACTCAATGTACAATTTTGAAATTGGGAAAGCAGATTCCTTTCATACAGTAGAGATCCGCTACAAAATGAGTTTGGTGAAAATTGACCTCCAAGTGGCGTTGCAGGTGCTTAGGCGGCATTATAGATAATTATTTCCATTTTTGAACTATTAGACGCACAGTCTTTATATTTGATAAATAGATTTCTTTCATAGAGTAGAGATCAGCTATAAGAAGGTTTTGTGAAAACAGACCTCTAAGTGGCGTTGCGAGGGATTAAGTGGCGTAATAGATAAATATTTTCGTTTTTAAACTACTTGACCTACCTGCTTGAAAATTGGTAGGAATGTTTCTTTCATAGAGTAAATATCCGCTACAAAACGGGTTTGGGGAAAATTGACCCCCAAGGGGTGTTGTGGGGACGGGGGGCTTAAGGGGCGTTATAAATTCCGATTTTTAAGTTATTAGACGTACAGTCTTGAAACTTAGTAAGCAGATTCCTCTCATAGGGTAGAGATACGCTACAAAATGGGTTTCGTGAAAATTGCCCCCAAGTGGCGTTGCGGGACTTAAGGGGCGTTATAGATAATTATTTCCATTTTTAAACTATTAGACGCACAGTCTTTATATTTGATAAATCGATTTCTTTCATAGAGTAGAGATCAGCTATAAGAAGGTTTTGTGAAAACAGACCTCTAAGTGGCGTTGCGGGGGATTAAGTGGCGTAATAGATAAATATTTTCGTTTTTAAACTACTTGACCTACCTGCTTGAAAATTGGTAGGAATGTTTCTTTCATAAAGTAAATATCCGCTACAAAACGGGTTTGGAGAAAATTGAACCCCAAGGGGTGTTGCGGGGGGTTAAGGGCAGATATAAATAATTATTTCTATTTTTAAACTATTAGACTCACAGTCTTGAAATTTGGTAAGCAGATTCCTCTCAAAGGATAGAGATACACTACAAAATGTGTTTTGTGAAAATCGACCCCTAGGTGGCGTTTCGGGGGTTCAAGGGGCGTTATTGATAATTGTTTTTGCATTTTTAATTTATTGGACGCACAGTCTTCAAATTTTGCTAAGCAGATTCCTTTCATAGAGTGCAATTCCCCTACAAAATGGGTTTTATGAAAACAGACCCGAAGTGGCGTTGCGGGCTCAAGTGGCTTTATAGATAATTATCCTCATTTTTAAACCGTTAGAAGTACAGTCTTAAAATTTGATAAGCAGATTCCTTTCGTAAAGTAGAGAACCGCTACAAAATGGGTTACGCGAATATCAACTACCAAGTTTAATTTCGGAAGATTAAGAGGCGTAATCGATAAATATTTCCATTTTTAAACTATTTGATCATCCTGCTTGAAAATTGGTAGGCATGTTCCTTTCATGGAATAGAGTTCCTCTAACAAAGAGTAAAACGAAAATTGACCCCTAAGGATGGTTGCGAGGGGTCAAGAGGAGTTACAGAAAAAAATTCCTGTTTTTAATTGTTAGACCCATATACTTGAAATTTGTTAAGCATGTTTCTTTTGTTGAATAGGGATCCACTAAGAATGTAGTTTAAGCAAATCAAGTTCTGGGGGGGGGTGCAGGGGGTTACTGGGACGTATTGACAAAAAATTACTTTTTTCGAGCTACAAGGGCTATAATAATGAAATTTGGTTTGCATTTTTCTTTTGTTGAATTGAAATCCGTTAAGAGCGGTTATTTTGGAAAACGGCTCTCAACGGGATTGACTTTTGTTTTTTTCTATTAGATTTAGACTTGAAATTTGGCTTGCATGTTCAATTTACTTAGTAGAGATCCACCGAAAATTGGTTTTGCGGGAATCCACTTGGTTTTTGGGTTACGAAAGAGCAAACATCATTCTATATTTCAATTTTAGAGATTTTTAGAAAATAGAAATTAGATGAGTTCTGCCCTTTTTTTTATCAACAGGCGACAGTTACAGGTATAAGTATGTTTTTCAATACAATCGAATTCTTAATGCTAAGACTTAGATATCAATAATTTATACACATATATAAGCAGTAAAAATTTATAAAACATCATGAAATATCCAGCGAAGCGGGTGGGTAACGGGTAGTATATATATATAACCTTAAAAGTTAATTTATTTTAAAATCTTTATTCACACTTAATTAGCCATATTTTACATCATAATCAACTCACGTATACATTATCCTATACATTTTCTTTATAAAATTTCATTTCTAGCATGTTCAAAATCATAACAAATTCTTAAAAAAAATTCTTTTTAATTTTAAAAATATTTGTTTTTATCCTGATGTTTTTATTTTTGTCTGGATATTTCTTTTAGCTCTATTTTATATTTTTCTGCATTCAGTCACAAGATGGCGCCACGGATTAAATAATTTTAAATAATGTGTTTTAATATATCTTTCTGTCTTATTTTGTATACTTGCTTTAGTCTTTTATTTCGAAAATCTTCCAGAAACTTTTTTTTTTTTTGGTTTTTAAGCATCCGATGGAATAATTATAGTTGATTTTACTTATTTACTAATTTTAATTTTACACGTTGCTGCTCTACGATAGTCCCTTTTGACGGGAAGTTATGATAACGAGGTGATGTGGTGGTACTTTATATATATTCATATATATTTCATATTTTCTATAATATTTGTAAGAAGCTTTATTTTTATTTTTCATTAGTAATTTTACTTGTTAATAGATTTTTTCACTGGACGAAAGTAAATTTACCAATAATCTCTTAATGTTATGATTAGGCTTATTCTTACTTTTATTTTTTTTTCATTATTTTCATTATAGTCAAATTACAGGTGAAGGTTGGCTGACCAGAAAACAGTGTTTACACCTGCAATGTTAGTTCCGAAAGGCTTTATCACACGTACACGTTTGGAGCAATTTTTCACCCAATTCCGAAAAATTTTTACCTAGTTGCCATAACAACGGCTCCGAACTACTTTCCCCCAGTAAGCTGAAAAAGTTGTTCCAAATAAAAGTTGCTTGAAATTCCAGCCAATTGGGTTCTTTCGGTTTTCTACGTCATAAACAAGATGGCGGTAATGATAGCAGCTTCGGTTTCGTCAAATGCATCAAATATGGCGTATAATATTTCAATGGTGTATAATATTTTAATGGTGTATAATATTTTAATGGCGTATAATATTTTAAACAGAATAGTGCTCCATTTCTATTTACACCCATCAACAAAAGCCCGAGCAAAATAAAAGAAATAATATTGGATGTTCGTTTTCCGAAGCAGAAAAATTGGCGAGTAATTTTTCAATGTGGAGATAGAACGCGGCTGACGTCAGAGCATGTCTTTTTGTTTTTTCATGGTGCAGAAAATCGACAGCGACCATGTGGTATGATTATACGCATGTAAAAGATCCCTAGAGTGTCTGTTTGGCTTTGGTGCTTGGCAAAATTAAATCCTAGAATAGTTTCGCCTTATCAGAGCTAAGGTGCTTCCCTCTGTGGAGGAAACTGGGCGTCAAAATTACCCGCGGCGATTGGTATCCGCATATACGGCGCCGCACTAAAAAGAGACACCTGCTTCCGGGGAATGTACTTGGTCAGCAATGGTAAAGCACCAATCCGCAGCTCATTAGAAATAAAAAAACTGATTAACTAACAGAAATATTTAATAAACTTTTATTTTCCATTTGATAATAGTGATTACGTCTTAACTTTTTCAAATATTTTTTTTAATTAATAACAATGAAGCAAATTATTAAAAGATAAATAATTTCTTAGACAAGATGAGTTGATAGAGCAACCGAAGAATAAGTAAGGACATTAACAGTTAGAGAATTTAAAAGGATTCTCAGTAATATTGTTTCTTTTCTGCTAAAAAATTATGCATTTTAAACGAATGCAAATTCTACAAAAGAAGGATTTACATTACAAGCATACAAATTACTCTTCGACATTGAAATAGACATCTCAAGGGTATTATATGTGAAATCTAATGATGAAAAAGAAATTTTGCTTTAAATTGACTGAGTTAACAATTACTTTTTTCTAGTTACTTATCTCATTTGCATGTTTCGTTAAAAGTAGTGGCTGACAAATAAATAAATCCAAGAATTTTGACAACTTCCTCAACAAAGTCTAACAAGCACGTGATTCAGGAAAACAAACAAATTTGATTGGTCTTTGTATTTTTAACTCCTCAATAAAGTACAATAAAGTTTTAAAAGATAAAAATTATTTTGTTTTGAAAAAAATCAATTACATTTTTTCATTACATGTAGTTATTTCAATTCATTTCCCTTTTTACTTGATCGTTATATTTTTGCCTCTTCAATAAAAAAACAATAAGCTTGTTTTAAAAAATAATTTTCTTTACAGGTAAAAACCATTGTCTTTTTCATTATATATAGTTATTTCAGTTTATTTTTTTCTTTATTTGGTTTTTGTATTTTTGTATATATATTTTAACCTCTTCAATAAACTTCTTTTAAAAAATACAAATTATTTTGTTTTGAAAAATCTATTGTATTTTTGCTATATATACGAGGGCTGTTCAAAAAGTATCGAGACTGAATTTATTATGCAAAAACATACATACATAAACACGTTTTGAGTCAATCTCCTTCGAAAATATGCTCCATTGGCAGTAACACACTTGGCCAACGATGTTTCCAGTCCTCGAAACATTTCTGGAACTCAGACTTTGGGATGGCCTGAAGCTGCTGTGTCGAATTCTGTTTTATGGTTTCAATGTCCTGAGACCGGTGTCCTTTTAAGGTGTTCTTGATCTTGGGAAAGAGGAAAAATCAGCACCACAGCCTTCACTTGTGCAATCTTGTCCTCATTGCGAGAGTGGATGGGCGTCCAGAATGGGGATCACTGTTCACTGATTGACGACCCTCCTTGAATCGCCGGAACCACTCGAAAACCCGAGCACGACTCATTGTCTCATCTCCAAATGTTGTTTTCGTCATCTCGTAGGTTTTGGTGCCCATTTTACGGAGCTTAAAGCAAAACTTGATACAGATTCGCTAATCCGTGTTTTCACACATTTTCTTTTTTCGACGAACGCACGCAAACACTCACGTGAAAGAAGTCAGTGTGACTGAACGGCGCGCTGTACAGACCTGCCGAATTTTGTGAGACAAGGTGAAATATGCGCGTGCATGATGCGCACAGTCCCTCCGCTGGGGTTTTCTCGAATAAATAGAATAAATTCAGTATCGATACTTTCTGAACAGCCTTCGTATATACATATATATATATATATATATACATATAATTATTTCAATTTATTTTCATTTTTAGTTGATTCCCTATATATTTGTAGCTCTTTCCCTAGAATGAATAACAAATTTCTATCTATACAAATAAATAAAATTGAAGTGTCTGTTTGTAATTTCAAATTAGCAGCTTTTTACTTAATGCACTAAAAGTATATACGGTACTCATAACAAAAAAACCAATTTTTAAAATTTTGTCTGTCTGTCTGTCTGTCTATCTGTCTGTCTGTCTGTCTGTCTGTCTGTCTGTCTGTTTGTTCCGGCTAATCTCGGAAACGGCTGGTGCGATTTTAAAAATTCTTTCACTAATGGAAAGCTACATTAACGGGGATAACATAGGCTATATTTTATTCCCGTATTCTTACGGGAACGGAAACTATACGGGTGAACGTGAAACTGAATGCCAAGATGAACGCCAAATTGAACGCCAAGCTGAGCTAATGAAGTCGTTGTTTTGGTTACTGGCGACCGATGCTCTTCATGAGACATAACAGTGTTACGCGCACATCATAATACGCTGACACGTGCCATAATTTTTTTTTCTGTTCAGTTAAGTAGAGCATCAGCTGTTTCGGATGCACTTTTAAAAATAATAAATCAAGGCTTCGTAAGCAAAAAGCAATGCAAGAAACAAAAAATTGATAAGTTTTACGGTTAGTTTTAATCCTTTCTTTTTTTTTTTATTTACAGTCACATTTAAACAATAGTTATTATAATCCCAATCTATATCTATACAAATAAATAAAATTGAAGTGTCTGTTTGTAATTTCAAATTAGCAGCAATTGTTTGCGGGGGCGGGGGTTTAAGGGGTGTTAGAAATTCCGATTTTTAAGTTATTAGACGTACAGTCTTGAAACTTAGTAAGTAGATTCCTCTCATAGGGTAGAGATACGCTACAAAATGCGTTTCGTGAAAATTGCCCTCAAGTGGCGTTGCGGGACTTAAGGGGCGTTATAGATAATTATTTTCATTTTTAAACTATTAGACGCACAGTCTTTATATTTGATAAGTAGATTTCTTTTATAGAGTAGAGATCAGCTATAAGAAGGTTTTGTGAAAACAGACCTCTAAATGGCGTTGCGGGGGATTTAGTAGCGTACTAGATAAATATTTTCGTTTTTAAACTACTTCACCTGCCTGCTTGAAAATTGTTACGAATGTTTCTTTCATGGAGTAAATATCCGCTACAAAACAGGTTTGGGAAAAATTGACCCCCAAGGGGTGTTGCGGGGTGTTAAGGGCAGATATAAATAATTATTTCTATTTTTAAACTATTAGACGCACAGTTTGAAATTTGGTAAGCAGATTCCTCTCATAGGATAGAGATACACTACAAAATGTATTTTGTGAAAATCGACCCCTAAGCCGCGTTGCGGGGATTCAAAGGGCGTTATTGATCTTTTTTTTTTTTTTTTTTTTTTTTTTTTGCATTTTTAATTTATTGGACGCACAGTCTTCAAATTTTGCTAAGCAGATTCTTTTCATAGTGTGCAATTCCCCTACAAAATTGGTTTTGTGAAAACAGACCCAGAAGTGGCGTTGCGGGGGCTCAAGTTGCGTTATAGATAATTATCCCCATTTTTAAACTATTAGACGTACAGTCTTGAAATTTGATAAGCAGATTCCTTTCTTAAAGTAGAGAACCGCTACAAAATGGGTTTCGCGAATATGAACTACTAAGTTTAATTTCGGGAGATTAAGAGGCATAATTGATAAATATTTCCATTTTAAACTATTTGATCATCCTGCTTGAAAATAGGTAGGCATGTTCCTTTCATGGAATAGAGTTCCTCTAACAAAGAGTAAACGAAAATTGATCCCTAACGATGTTTGCGAGGGGTCAAGAGGAGTTACAGAAAAAAATTCCTGTTTTTAATTGTTAGACCCATATACTTGAAATTTGTTAAGCATGTTTCTTTTGTTGAATAGGGATCCACTAAGAATGTATTTTAAGCAAATCAAGTTCTGGGGGGGGGGTGCAGGGGGTTACTTGGACGTATTGACAAAAAAAAATTACTTTTTTGGAGCTGCAAGGATTATAATAATGAAATTTGGTTTGCATTTTTCTTTTGTTGAGTTGAAATCCGCTAAGAGCGGTTATTTTGGAAAACGGCTCTCAGCGTGCTTACGGGGATATTGATAGTAAAACTTTTTTTTCCCTGTTAGATTTAGACTTGAAATTTGGCTTGCATCTTCAATTTACGGAGTAGAGATCCACCGAAAATTGGTTTTGTGGGAATCCACTTGGTTTTTGGGTTACGAAAGAGCAAACATCATTCTATGCTTCAATTTTAGAGATTTATAGAAAACACAAATTAGATGAGTTCTGCCCCTTTTTTTTTTATCAACAGGCGACATTTACAGGTATAAGTATATTTTTCAATACAATCGAATTCTTAATGCAGGACTTAGATATCAATCATTTATACATTTATATAAGCAGTAAAAATTTATAAAACATCATGAAATTCCCAGCGTAGCGGGCGGGTAACAGCTAGTTATATAATAAAAATTCCATTTTGAAAAAAAAAAAAATCCATTCTACCCATTTATTACATATAATTACAGCAAAATCCGCGGCCTATAACGCGCACTTTTAACACAAAATGCGCGTTATACGCCGAGCATAAAAATAAGAACTTTATAAATAAAAAAAAGTGAGATGAGTATAAAAAATTACTCTTTTACATATATAAAAGTACAATTTTTTAAAAAGGAAATGACATTCCTTCTGAACTTAAAGAGTTGTAACTTTAGAAGTATACAAATTTTTCTAAAAAGCTTAGGATAATATCTCGAATACATGACTTCGAAACATAAAAGAATTACACATGTACATTTCAAGTTTCTTCATAAAAATGAGGGGCTACGAATGTACCTAAACATTTTTAAGAAAAACGCAGCTTGAAAGTATAGGTGCGCGATATACGGTACGCGATTGAATTTACGGTATTTCAACTTATCTTTCTGTTTGTACTTAAGTATGTACTATAGGACAGGGTGAGCAACTAAACTTTGCTGCCAAAACGGTCAAAAACCAAACAGACAGAAAATGTTCTCTATATTTTAGTCAACATATATTTGTGTACAAATTTTTTTTGCATAAAGCAAGTTGACTGATATAACTTGCAGGCAACGATGAGAATTTCAACAAGAAATCTTATTTCTGATTTTAAAAACATGTAGAAAAATCTAATAGGGTACGTTTTTTCCTTTAAAGTTGTGAAGGAAGCACTCTCTCTTCCCTCAGTGTGGAAGGAAGACTATCCATATTTCAAAATAATTCAATTTATTTACAGCACAAGCCACAACACAAGTTCGATCCCCCAAAGTTAAGAGATGCACCCGATTAATAAATATGAGGACAATCAACGAGGTACGCGAGGTTTGAGAAGACTTTAAATACTTAGTACACTTACTTAATTCAATAGCTCTGATTTCTTAGCTATCTAATCTAGATTCAATCTCAAGTGACAGATCGCCACCTTAAGTAATACAATTATCAATTATTAAATATTCACACCTCACATTCAATTTGATTAATCCTTTCTCCGCTAGCACAGTCTATTCTATCGCTCTCTTCTCTAACCGAAAGCCTAGACTTAATATAGTAGTCCTAATTTGCATGCTCACGTGCTCTTCTTCGAGAGGAAGCTTTATAATAAATTAATTTTTAAAGATTGAAATTTCCCCAAGAGGACTATTAGTAAGAAGATCGTGGATAGAGTCATTACAAAGTGATTCTAAAATTAAATGTGGTTGCATCTATAGATGATATGAAATTAGCCCAACTAATATATTGAATAAAACTGCCATTATTTTATTTAACTTATATTTATTGAAATTAATCAACAAAATTTGAATTTCTTTAATAATGCAATGTATACCTTTTCTGAGATGCAAAGTTAAATAATGAATGCAGTCATTTTAAAATGAGGTGTCCCTGCAATATCATCCCCCCACAATGTGATCAACGAGCCTAAATTGTTGTCCACCCTTGCCGTAGTGTATAAATAAAGAATTTTTGGAACTTTTTTTGAAAGTAAAGAGTTCGATTTATATGCAGATCCGCTAATCTCGGAAAAAAAACTTGTCTTAAGAAAAGCGTTCTTCTTATGAATATTTTCGGTAGTCATCAGCAACTATTTTAATCCTTTGGTTTTGGGACATTTTGAATAGAATTTTTATTTTGAAAGAAAAAAATCACAAAAATCCTTCACAATGAAGTCTGAATCCTATTTTTCGAAAAAATTTGTAAAATTCACATTCCCTCATTGGGATTTCTGAATGCGTGAAGGATCATGATGCAGTGATCTTTTCTTCCAGGCCATGAAATAAAGGTCGACGATCACGTACCGGATACAAATTTCTCATCCTATTCATTTTCAAGAAAAAAATGGCGCAGAAAGTATGATTAACTCAGTTTTTTTCAAATGCGAAAAAATATACTAGATTCAGATAAGATTACCATAGATAAAACTATCATCACCAGCATCTGGCGTCTTACCTTACAGCAACTTGATTGGAAAATATTCCATCCATTTAACTGCATTTTCGTGGTCATAGCGACATGTTTGAAAACTGCAGGAATTTTATTTTCAATTCTTATATATGGTGTTTATTTTGGGTAAATTTTTTAAGAAAACACTCACTATGGTCTTATACACATTTATTACATTAGACTTTTTATGATTTTATTTGCATTCATGTTTTTTTATCATGATTTTTCCATTTTTATTGAATTGATCTATTTATGAAATTATGTAGCATTGTGTCACGCGTTATACTTTTCTCAATCAAATTTAAAAAATAATAAAATTTCAGTGAACATTCAAGGCGGAATTTCGCGAGATGTCGTGAATGAATGTTATTGATTTCTGCAATTGTTTAGATAAAAAGATAAATTTACTTTTGTTTTGTTACTTGTCGTTCATCAATTATTAATTTAGTCCTTTTGTTGTTATTTAGTTGTTAGGTAATGGATTAAATGTTATACTTTCCGTTTTCATTGACATTATGGTATCCGACTACCCTAACATTGTGAATTTTGCCAAAAATCGACAATTTTTTATGATTTTATTTTATAAGCCATCTTATTAGCTTTATAAAAATACACAATTTATTATTTTCCGTTCACTAGAACAAAAACTACAAATGTTTTAATAAAAGTAGATGCCATTTCTTTAAGCAAGATATGTCATACTTTAAAACGCGTTTTACTCAAAAAGTGTTTTTTTGAAAATGCTCAAACAGGGACAGCGATTGATCAAAAAGTTTTGAAAATAATTAACAAATTTTTTGTGAATGTTCTGTATAATAGTAAAAGTATTTTAACCTTCAGATTTATCAATCCCTGTTTTATTACAAAATTTACAGTCTTTTATGTGGATATAATCACTGTTTTTTTAAGCAATTTCATATAATAACTAAGATAAAGTGCTCCAGTTTTTGTAAAAATTAAAATACCTCTTATCCTGAAGGTCATTTCAAAAATGAATAACATAGCAACACATCAGAATTGAAAAATTGAAAATTGGTTTATCAATTTTTGGTACAGAATGGGCCACTTTTATGTTATTTTTTTGTAAATAACAAAAACAAAACGTTTATGTTTTGTTTTTTCCTCATTTTTGTAATAATAATTTATTTTTCTCTTCTTAATTTTAGCATATTTTTCTTATACTAAACACATCTGAAAACAACAACAAAAGAATTCCCATACCTCCATTTTTTTTCAAAAAAAATGTTCTCGCAAGTAGTCGGATACCTTAATTGCTGATGTAATTTTATTAGTCTGTGTGGTATAAGATATATCTTTTAAAAATAGTATATTTGAACACAATTTATACTGACCGTTCCAGTGAAGTTATTCAACTCTTCTAGGCGGTCATGCCATCTATATCGCTTTGTCTTGGGGGGAAGTGGAAATCGAATCTCCACCAGACAGTACTGTCCTTGAAATTGAACTTTATCCTTGTTCTTAGAATGAGGGACGATGATATCCAAGCACTCTTCGTATTCACCTAAGTGGGTGAAAGTTGCTCTCTCTAGCCCTTCAGGCATCTTGGCACTTGAATCTAAGACTAAAAACATTTCAACAATCAGTCAGATGACAATGATTAAAGCTGAATCTTTTAACATTAACAAAACATGTTTATGAAGAAAACCGAATATATTAAGATTTAAACGATTTGTTGTAACAATTTGCGACAACGTTGAGCTCTTCTGTTGCTAAAATTTTTAGATTTAAAATATAACTGCACCAAAATTACGTTTACAGGTAATTGAAATCCATTCTGAAGATATCGATGAATTGAGCTTATTGATGAATTTATTCTCTTTATTAAAAACATTGAAGAAATTTGGAAAAAATAATAAAAATAGGGTCAGATGATACCCAGAAATTCTTAGATTAATTTTAAATCGAATTAATTTTGGATCAAACCCTTGATTCCTCTGGAGTCGGATTTCATTTTTTTTTAATCCCCCCCCCCTTTATCGATTATTCGCTGCCCCTGGGATGTCGGACTCGCTTCCAATGATTAAATGTAAACTTTATATGCATATTATAACAAGTAATATTTAAAAAAATTAAAGTCAATTCCTACTTAGGTCAGCAAAGAAAAAATTTATTTTAGTTACTTTTTTATTAAATAATTAAAATTAATATAAAAATGTTTATACATATGGCAGAATCACAAAATTAAGTGACAAAGCAGAAAGCGATTTTCCTTTCTATAAATGGTGCTGGACTATTATTTTTATTTGTTACTATTTATTCATTCATAAATCACATTCTCAGAAATTAGGTCATCCCAAGTAGGATTCGAACCCACGACCTTTGTATCAGAAATCCAACATGCTATCCATTGCGCTACATCAACACACAAAAAGCTTTTCCTTTTTATATATGGTGTTGGACTGTTATGTTTGTATGTTACTATTTATTCATTAATTAAATTTAATTAATGAATTAATATTTGAAAAAAATGAATTAACATGAAGTGATGCACAAGATAAGTGTTTTGAACTTGAGTGGATGAAAATAAAAAGTATTTTATTAATGATTTAAAATTTTAACAAGATGTATATATAAATAAATCTATATAGGGAGAGAGTGGATATAATAGTTGGAATTAAATAAAAAAAAAGAATTTTTTTTCAAAAAAATTATTTTTACTTTTTTAAGGCTTTAGGTTTTATTTAAAATTCTACAAAACACATCGGTAGAAAATGATTTATAAAAATAAGGATTAATTAATATAATAGAAAAATTTCATTATTATAAAAACTGCCAAACATTGAATAAATATAAAGCGTATAAATTCATGGTAAACTACTTATAATGTTGAATTTATTACCTTCATTTAAAAAGAATTGAATGAACAAAAATAGTTCAGTTAACAAACACAGAATTAATGTTCGACTTTATCTACAAAACAACATTTATTTTTGGTTTGTTTAGTTAAATATTTCGAAAGTTAAAGTTTCAGTAAATAAAAAAGCTATAGTATTTACTTCATTATTCCTGTTGTCTTAAAATCCATCTATTTCAATTCCATCCAGAACATTAACGTCTTTCTTTCTTTTTTTATCTGTATTACTCTTACTGTCAAAACAGGTAAGATTAATTGCATATTCGGGGAACACTTTCCTGTCCTTTAAAACGGACTTTAGGTTGAATGCCACATTTCTGTCAAAACAGAAATTGGATTTAATTATATACTTGGGGATTTTATTACGATATGAATAGGTTTGAACATCGAGGGCTGTCACTGTTCACAACATGCGAGTAACATTCTTTGATTCTTTTTTTTTCTAAGCGAGAAATGCTAATTGCACATCCGGTTGTTTCTAGAAAGGAATACGAAGAAAAATATTTTTTTTGACGTTGATACCTTGTTTATGACAAGCAACTCGTGACAGAATTTTCCAAAACATTTATTTAAGTTAATAAAAATCATTTTTTTTTATTTAATCCATTGTGATGAAACATTTAAGCATAATGAAACATTTAATGGATAAAAAACACTACAGATTTTTGATACTGTACATGAAGGGTGTCAAACTCAAAGGCTGACTTAGGCCAAATAAACAAGGTTATACTTAAGGTGGACCGTAAAAAAAATCAAAATTCGCAGAAACGTAGGTTTTTTTAGTAATATATTATAATAAACATATATAAAAGAAAGGAAAAAATTTTAAATGTACGTTCTAACACCCCTTGACATCTTTTCTCTGCTCCTTTCTTACCTAATTCGGGAGAATATTTGATATTTTATTATATAATATTGAGTGCGAATATATTAACCGGGCCGCAAAAATGCTGGTTGTGGGCCGCATGTGACCCGTGGGCCCCGAGTTCGACACCCCTGCTGTACATAGTGTAAAAAGCTCCAGAAATAGACATTTATTTTTATTTCGATTTTTAAAATTGTATAACATTTAATAAAACTGAATTTAAAATAATGATGCAGTTAACTTCTTCGAATGGAATACTCATGAGATTAGAATTGTTAGACATATACATTATGTTTTTTTTTAAAATTACAACTCATATGCAGCAACACCTCGACTTACGCGAATTTCGGAGTTACGCGATTTTCAAATCTAGGCGATTCATCTCCCCCCCCCCCCCCATCACTGAAACTCAAACGGAATCAGCGCAAGAGCCTGATGAAATAGGTAATTTTATTGAAGAAGTTTCCAGGCAAAAAAATTTACAAGTGGATAGTGATGACGTTCAATAACTGTTGGATTCCCATAATCAGGAGCAGGCAGTTGATGAACTCATAAAAATGCATGAGCAAGCGCAAGACATTGAAGAGTGTTTAGACCCAGTTCAGCCAGATCGAATGATGGCTGGGAATTTTACAAAAGGCTCCAGTTTTATGGAAAACGGGGGCTTTTATTTATTATTATGCTGCATAGATCCTGGTTTTCTTCCAAATAATTGATAATGAATTTTTTTCGATTTTTCAGATCTACACCATTTAATTAGACATTTTTTTTCTGGGCTTTATAGATATTAATATGAGTTAATTATTTTCCAAGGGCAACGAAAAGTTATCAGTAAAGGAAGTTCAAAATAGTGTGTGTTAATTGCATTATGAATTTCAAAATTTGATTTAAACTTCATTTTTATCTGTAGTTCAAATATATATTTTTAGTTTGATTTAATATTTAAAATTTGAATTTTATACTCTTCGCTATAAAAAGATAGGTAAAGGAGAAAACTAGCTTTTATACTCTTCGCTATAAAACACCTATCTTTTATACTCTTCGCTATAAAAGATAGGTGTTCCCCAAATGAATATTTCTAAAAAGTTCTTAAAATGGTAATGTTGAAAAGAAGAAGTGTGTTCTGATATATAAAAAATATTTATTAAGTGTTTAATATTTGACGGAAAATTAAAACATATACATATTTAATAATTAGGGCTCAACCACTGGTAATTGTTTCCATTCACCGATTCAGCATCATAGTCTTTAATTGGCACAGACACACAAAGAACTAAAAAATATAACTACAATTAAATTTCCTTAAAGTTTTATATGCGAATATTTCTTAACATATACTTATTTCATGTTCAATATATTTTTAAAATATTTATAACTTTTTTAATTATTCTATTATTTTAAATTTTTATGTATATTAAAACGCAGTGGCTTAAGACTTATAATGATTTTACAAAATTTTCCCTTGTAGTTAAACATTGTTTTAGATCTTTTTCATTGATAGAAACAAAGACAAAATCGAATTTTTCAGCACGATTCTTTTTTGAAAAAAAAATACCACTCTAAAAGCTTTTTTTCATAGTAAACTTTTAAATAAATTATCGTAATTTTCAATATTTACATTTGAATATCTATACTTTTTCATACAATATAAAATAATATGTTTTCATGTAAAATTTGTGCTGCAAGGAGTTTATCTCCTGTTAAAAAAAGAGCTTTAAAAATAAAGGCAGTTAAAAGGAAGATACATTGAAAAGTATTTAATTTTTCAAATCAAAAAAGCACTAGAGTATTAAATCAACGATATGAATAACACATGAATTTCTTAACACCCCTTGTGTATTGCATACATGTAAAAACAAACTAGCATTTGGATAGAAAATCAGTTAACCAATGCCTGATTTTCTATTTTACACGTCAACACGGTCACTGACTTTTCCTTTCTGCTAAAAGAATGTCAGGAAAAAATGTGTTTGATAATTAAAACATATGAACAACACAAAAAATTATTATTGGAAAGAATTGACAATTACCTATTTCATTATAAATATTTATTAATAGACTCTATCATTTTTCTAACAATAAAACTACTTCAAGACATACCTAAGCAAATTTTTTAAGTATTCATACCTATAGAAAATTAATAGATCCTTCATTCAATCTATTGTTTACTTTTTATCTTGGATGGATTCAATCTATTACATCAATAGATTGAATAGATGCAATCTAAATTTTACATTGAGTTTCAAACACGGTAAAGCGTAGGAAAAATAAAATTACTTCAAGCGTAAAAAAAAATAATTAATTATAAATCACATTTATTTTTTTTCCTACAAAAATCACAAACAGCATTTAAAAATTTCGAAGGAATCCAGCTAAGCGCATTTTAAATAAATTTTTGAGATGATTACTGTTCAGCAAAAAATTTCTGAGGAATTCAGAAAATCCTTCAAAATGTTCGTAAGATTTTATGAAATCATTTTATGTTGCATTTTTTTCGTAGATTAATGACAATATTCCTTTTAATTATTTTACTATCCCACGACTACAGAAGGTCGTCCGCGCAATATAGAAATGATTTTGTAATTCCATTTCTTGTTTGCATTTTAATATAAAATTTTGGCAACTTCAGAAAAATTTCCTGCTACGGTGTTCTTATGATTAGAATGAAAAATAAAAGATTTATTTTAAAAATGGCTCCTAAGAATGATACATGACTCGAAGGTTATGTAATTACGCTTTCCAGTTACGTATAACAAATTAAAAAGTGGTGTAAGAATCTTGGTAATTGCATTTCAATCAAAGGTACTTGTAATATATTAAATATGAAATGGAAAAAGCGTCTAGCAGAAAGTAAAAATGAAAACATGACCATGAAAATTCATACTAGACAATGTTCAAACGCAGGCAACTATCAAGAAAGTGAAGTCTCTGATCCTAAAAGAAAATCCGCCGACTCATTGCGTTTAAACTAGGAACGTCTTCCGGAACTGTAATTAAAATCATTCATAAGGATTTAAAGTTAAAACAGACGTTTAAACGTAAAGTTCATATCCTTTTTTAAAACATATTACCGAAAGAAAAGCAAATTGCAGAAAATAATGTAATAAACACCTAGCTGCTAAAAAATGGAAAATTGAGGTAACACTCTATAGGTATGTGTATATTTAAGTGACTGTAGTAAAGAAGATCAATTTTTTATTGCTGAACTGACGGGAATGATTGTACAAAATGGCATCATCGGTATACAGTAAAGTTCCGAAAGAGATTCATGATAGTTGCAAGATTTCCTAACAACGTCAAATTAAAAAGTTAAAATGTCTCAAGTAAAGCCAAAATTAATACACTCTACTATCAGCAGAATGTTTAATACCAATTTTTGAAGAACAAATTCCAACGTTATATGGAAAGGGCATTGATAAATTTGAGCTTCATATGAACAAAGCCTCTAGTAACACGTCTAAGTCAACTGCAAAAAAAAACACAAAAAAAAAACAGGAATATAATGTATCTCATTTACTGAAATACGTGTAAAATCCATTTCTGTAATGGACTTTTCATCTTTCGTCTTATTAAAATGAAACTTAGGAAAACGGCATCCAAGAACACTGGAAAACGGTCAAGAAAAATGCAGTAAAATTTGCAGGACAGTAAGTACTAAGAAAAACTTTACATTCAAGAAAAAATCGAGCTAGGAACTACTGTTAAGAATCATGGCTTATCAGGTAGAAGCAGATTGTTACAAAAATGCGATTTTTACTGACAAAAATTAACTATCAAAATCGTTTCCATAAAGTTCGAACATTATCTTTAATTGCGTAATGTAACTGTATCATTACATTACGCAATCATTCCGCTAAATTTCTATATTTCCTACGAAAAAAAATTCAATTTTTTTACAATTATTTTCTTGAAAAAGACACATGTGCAAAATCAATGATTTCTAAAATGAGGAAGATTTAGTTAAGAACTCTCTAACAAACAGTTATGCAACGTTGATATTTTCTTTCAAGTGTCCAGACTTTTCGGACATGTTTTTCAGTTGGCACGTGTTAAGAAAGATAAGTGATCACAATGGGAACGTGGTTTTCTATTGTTAAAGTTATTCTAAGATTGTTTTTAGGAACAGGAAACAACACTTTGCAAATTATACAGCTTTGCCTTTTTCGGCAACAAAATAAATGTTTATTGTTATATTGAAAGACATGAATTGCAAAAACATGTTTATTATTTAATTTTTTTTTGTTAAACTAATTTATGTCATACTGTCAAAAAAATCTTGTTTTCTGAACTTTTCCTTTTCCTCAAATTAGTGTACCATTCAAATATTCGAAGTAAATATAAGTACCGAAAAAAACAAATTTTCAGAACTTGAAAGGGAAGAGTTAAAAAGCAAAACAAAAAATACCCGTCTTTTTAAAATAAGTTATGCGTTTTTTAAGTTGATAATTCTGCAAACACCTTTTATATTTTAATGAAATTTTATTATTTTTGACACCAAACGCGATTTTTTGCAGTGAATAAACCTTTACAGTGATAATTTATCTATTAAATGCGTTTTGAGTTATAAATGGTTTTGGAAAAAGAAATTTACTATAGTCTATATACTGTAGTAATGAAAAAAATTCATTTAATATTTTTATAAGTCTCCAATGATAACATCTATATAAGCCTAAAATTAAAACAACTGCTGGTTTTTACTTAAATCTACAACTAATTAGTACGTATAATTTATTAATTGTATTATTAAATCATAATAATACTAAAATATAAAAATATATGAGCTAATTCAACTGCTTACTAATCTATAAAAGTATTTTTTTTTTTTTTTATTTTTCTTCTAAACTATAAATAAGATGTAATGAAGCGAAATCTTGAAACCGTTGAGAAATATAAAGATTTTTATTTCCATTTTTTTTCATAAAGCACATAAATTTTTCTTCTTCTTGACTTGGAATTCTTAGGTTCTTGTTTAAAAAAATGCCGATTCACTTAGATGGCCCTATGAGAATCAGTATGGTTTATATTTATTTTAATCCACAATAAATACTTTATAAGCTTTATTTCTGTTATTTTTCATTTATAATGGAGATAACAAATATCGTCTTTTATAAATCCCTCCTTTCTTTTCCTGTGCCCAATCTCCACTTTGTTTAAGCAGTGCTAAGAATTCAAAAAATAAAAGTGATATAAATTTTTAATAACAAACACATTATGTTTTACTTCCAGTATTATTGTTACATTTCTAATGAGGAAAAAGGTAACTACCACTCATTTACATGCTCTTCTCCAAAAATTCTAAGCATAAAAGCCAGCTTCACATAAGTTTTTCGGTCTATTTTAGGATTGTTGACTTTGCACCTTTTTTATTTTTATGTTGAGAAATTTTCTCGTTTTTACCAGGTTCAATTGGATATTCCATTCATTATTTCTTTTCTTTCTAATAATTGTGTGAGATTCGCTCAGGTTTATCCCATTGTTATTCTTTTAAAAAAGGGTTTTTTTTATATCTTGTTTCGATTGTATGAAGGATTTGCAAGCATAAAAACAAAAAATCCGAAGTCAGTTATATTGTCATATTACACACAAGCAAGCTTCTAGTTCATGTATGTATACACAGCAGTTAATTATCAATAGTATATACTACATATTTTATTTCAATATAATGTAAAGCTATATCTTTTTTCTTCTTTCTCTTCTAAAGTTGCCGATCTATTCTTTTTCGGCGCAAACAAACAAGAGTCGTATTTATATGTATATAAATGTACAATGATGATTGAAATTCAGATGGAATAGAAAACTTATTTCTTATTGGAGTTTTAATGATAGTCAATATTTTTTCATTAAAAAAAATTATATAGCATGGATATAATCTATGAAGAACTTCTCAACTGTAATAGTTACAGAATATTCAATCGAATTTACCAAACATAATACCATATTTCTTTTATGAAATTTGTCAACACAAGGCCTTCCAATTAGGTTTCAGCTTCACAAACATGAGCTTTTTTACAAAAAAAAGCGCAATTTAACTGTATATTTCACTCTAACAGTAAAATCACACTTTTAGAAGCCATACTATTGACAATAAAATTGCTAGATACACCAAGTAAAACATATATACAGATATCAGAAAGAAAATGCCTGTAATTGAGCATTATAAATTGAAGGATCTTTCAGAATATATTAAATTTATTTTTATATATTTCTACGTATATTAATAGTTTGGGTTGATTAAAACCAGTAAAGTAAGTTGTAATTTTGTTTTTTTCTGAAAAGCAACTCTGCGCAACAAACCCGAAAAAGATACAAACTAAACAAATTAATCTTTTTGAGATGAATAATAAAATTTAAATTGTCATATTTAAAACTTACGGAAGCTATCTTGAAATAAAATAAATATTAGTTAATAAAGGATCAATTACATGTTTTTCAGGGCAAAGAAGAATATACTTCCTCAAAACTACCTTATTTTTGAAATAATGAATTTAGTTTAATTCTTTGTTTCTTCTTTAGTTTAATTCTATTATACAAATCTTTCATGACATTTTTTAAAAATAATCTCATCCTCTTCCCAAACCATTTGGCAATCTAACTCCTTCATACATTGAATTTTTGTCAAAAATAATGCACTAGAGGGAAATAATTGCAAATATTTTAGATAAACCTCACAAAACTATAATTATTGAACAAAATCTGTGGGACATATTAATAATATTAAACAGTTTTTCAAATAAAGGGTGTCTAATGTTTTAAAAAATAGGTGGTACATATTTCGTACCACCACGCTTCAAGCAGCATGGTAGTTCTGAAAATATGATTTTTTCTTTCTTAGGCACAATGGAACTTAGCAGACACAACATATCCATTCTGTACGAACTTGGATTGATTTTGTGCGGCAAGCACATAGTCTTCTCGTGGATCTTCCTAGCTGGTTGGCAGAATCTCCAGGCGTGTTTTTTATATAATGAGATATAAAAAGCAGAGTGGCATAATGTACACCTCCGCATCCCCCGCACTGAGGGAGGCCCAAGGTTTCTAGGGGGCCCAAAGCCTGACTGACGCCATTAACGTAGATTTTCTCAGAATTCGCGATAGATTTTTTAAAATCCAACTTTTAAGCGATTTTCCAATTGGCGATCTGACGTCATTCAAAATCAAAACTTTAATACGCTCATTAGACATCTTTGATCCAATAACCAAATCAAAAAACATTTTGTTTAATGTGCTGTGATCCCTGCGACGAGAGATAATTTTCTTTAGTGGGTTTTCTTTTTAAACTTAAATTACTAACAGATATAATGCTAGGAAGAAAACAATGTATCATTGTTATTATAGTATTCTTTACATTAGCTGTAGGGAGGAAAAAAGACATAATTTACTTTTTACCGAAGCAGCAGAGTAACTTATTGGCAACTTTAGCTCCCTCACCTCATGCATTTAATTTTCATTTAGCAAAGTCGTAAATAACGTACATCTGTTATGCCTTTTTCTCATAAAATAGTATTACAATACTTGGAAAAGTATAGAAAGCAATTTAAATGATTATTTGGTCGATATTTAAGAATATTTAATCAAATAAAGCATAATGAGAAACGTTTCCCAAAATTGCTTTTAGAACAAACATATATATTTTTATATTCAATGCACTTAAACACACACATTAGGGTGTTTTTTTATTATTAAAACATTTCCATCTCACTTCTTCTCGCCTTCAATATTAGAACTGTTTTTTTTATCGGAATTTAATATTTTGGTTCAAAAAATGGTATTTTGTTAATAAGACAAGAAGAAACGCGGCTCTAAAATGAGTGGAGTTAAAGAAACTTTTGAGTGGTTCTCAAAAACGAAAAATTCTAAAGGAAAAGGAGTATAATATTAATAACAAATGTGCAAAATTGGATAACTTTTTAATATCTACAAGTATGTAATCTTGTTCAACTGCTAGTAATAGTAATGCCAGGAAACCTGATGAACAAATCATGGAAGTGAAAATTAATTCACAAGAAAAAAACACAGTTTCGGACGCTTCAGCTAATAAGGATACTCTATCTAAAGAAAAGGAGTTGGAAGATGAAAATGAAGAAACAGACTTGAATACAAGTGATTTTGCTCATTACGTAGGTACACCCATAGATACAGATTTATCAGAACAAATTTTCTTTTAGCGTGTGTATTAGGGATAGTAGTTGTGTCTTTGTCTTAGAAAGCGGAATGTAATCAGTTTTTTTTTCTTTTTTCATTAAATCATTTTTGCATCATATAAAGAACTCTCTTTTTTAAGAATTGCAGTATTTATGCTACAATATAATCGAACTGTAGATCAAGTTCATCCAGGGATTCAGAAAGGAAGAACAAGGTAAGCGATACCTTTTTTCTTTCGTAAGAATTTGAAATCGAAAATTATTTTACAATTTTCGTGTCTTTTTTAGAGTATTGTTTTTATTTAAATTTCCAGGTTATGTCTGTCGACTGTTACATTAGATATTGAATTTAATAAATACAATAAATACTCTTTAATGTTATACGTTACTTACTCCGTTTGCTCAGACACCGGTTGATTTTGTATTTAGTTATAAGTTTACGTTTAACTATTTTTACGTGATGTGTGCAAAGATACATTATGTTATGGTTTTGTAATTGTTTGTAAGATCCGGTTTGGGGCCCAAAACCTGACCTTGTGGGGGTAGTGATTTTCCGTTACGCCGCTGATAAAAAGAGATAATTATGGACTCTTCAAATGCAAATGTAACCCGTTCTCAGAACGAGTAGCTTTAGCTAGTTATTTTATTGTTGGAAAATAAATAAATACACTTTTTCATCTTGTACTGATATTCATCCTATGTATTAAAACATTTTCAATTTTACCTAATCTAATGTTGTATGCTTAATTTTAGCTTAGTTCTAATTTATCTAATGTTAGTTTTAATTTTAAATATTCTCTATTCTATACATTATTTTATTTTACCTAGTTTTTATTTAGTCAACATATATAATAAGTATATTATTGTATTTATTTTTTCCTGATTACGCGAGCTATAGCTCATTCAAAACATTTGTGTAGTTTTGTACGCACTATTATTTAATAAATATTATTATTTTTAAAAATTGTAACTTACAACAAATCTATCTGGCCAAATAAACATGTCTAACACATTATGAAAAACTAAGCGGAATGTATTTTGTAAATGTAAAGAAGCCTTCAATAGTGTGGTGTATATTTTTTGGAATATCATATTTTCATACTAGAAATGCACCTGTGAAGTACTAATTGTTGTAATATTGACTTGTTTAGGTACTTAATATATCTACGTACCAGATTTGTATCAAATATCACATTAGAATCCCTTTCATTTACACTTAAAAATACATAACACAATCACTTACAAAAAATACCACTCAACAAACTCACAGCTGATCAAAGAATGAACAACTGCATAAACCCATTGCATACAATCAGCTTCTGACACCTGTTGGAAACTTGAGTAACTGCTAGGAGTTGACCTCTGTGGTAGTTCAGAGAATGTACCGTCTAACATCAATTTCCCACATATTCAAACAAGTGGTACATTTTACGTTCAACCACACAATAAATGAATAAGAATTAGTGGTACAACATATGTACCACCAAGCATGAAAAAGTTAAAACGAGATGATAAATAAAAATGTTTTATACCCTTAGCTAAATTTTAAGAATGTGTGTTGTTTTCTTAGATATTAATTTGGAACTTATTAACGTCGTATAAGATGACCGTGAGCTATTGACTACAATATTCATAATTCTGTAACATGTTTAAGTGACACAATTTCAATTGGTATAATTTTCTTTTAACTTTCACACAAAAACGTGAGATGATTCTGAGGTCAAATTTCAGTGAACGCGCAGATGTCCCTCATTATTTCGCGTAAACGGTAATCAAATGAATCACGACTCCTTGATCACTCAGGTCAATGTAAACATCAGTGACCGCGAAGGCTGAGGCCATGGTCACTTTTTTTAGTGAAATACATATCAAGAATAAAATATTTCTTTTGCTTCTTTTTTTATTTTCATTTAGATAAGAGCTAAAATACCTGCATGGCGTCAAAATTTCAGCAAGATTGAATGTAATGACCTTAAACCTTTCGATAGTTTCGAAATGGATTTATTAAAAGTTCAAATGAATATTATTTGACGGGGGGGGGAAGGAATTATTGTATTATTATTTAAATTATATTCAAATATCCATGAGAAATAGTAAGCATAGAAGCAATAATTTTTTAAAATTACATCTGACAATAACAAAATTTAATTTAAAATACAAAAATTATGTTTTTTTTTTATAAAAAATTGTGTTGTTTTATACATGTTTCAGTATAGATACATCATCAAATTATTTTTGGAATGAATGTTTTTTATTTCAAAAATAGCTTTTTAAAATATACGATTTTTCACGATTTTAAGAAACAATATTTTGAAAGTTAATCTCCTTTATTCCATGGATAAAAGATTACTACATATTATTTTAAGAATTATTTTATTGAAATAATCTAATATCAGGAATTATTACCATTAGTTTTCTTTAAAGCAATGTTTAAATTGCTGCCTATCTGTTTATAAACGGAAACTACACATTATTTGCAATAGAGGAAATTACTTTAACGTTACAAATTTTAAAGATATTTAAATATTTTATTTTAAAATATCTTATAATTTGTTAAAAGTTTTTGTTCTTGCTTGTTATAATGTTTGACTGTGTTATAAAATCCTTTCATCTTTTCCTTGAAATAAAAAAAGAAATAAACAAATATGTTGTTTAGAAAAGGAGTGAAGTAAAATGATTGAGGAAGATATAACTCTCTTTGCCTTTATTTACAAACTAAAAAAAAAAGCCTTATTGTGTTATGATATGAATTGATAAATAACTGCTTAAAGATACTCATCAGAAAATAAACAATGCTAATAGAATTTATAAGCTAATACAAATATTACTTTTACAACAAATATTACTTTACAAAAAGAAATATAATTATGGTTTTGCGTTAGCTGTATCTTAGTTATTTCAATGAACAAAAATTGCACAAAATAAGATATTCTCTCAGTCCTGTGTTACTACTTATCTCATTATTCTAAATATCTTAAATTGAGAAAAAAATGAAAAGTTATATTCTGTTATATGTAACAATTTTTTTTATTAATCTGCATATTATTACAATGGAACAACTGTTGTTAAACCTTCAGATTGTACTAGATAAAAAGGATAACATCACAAATTTATTTTAAGCAAAATTATTTAATTTAATTATTTATTCAATAATTTCTGATAACTTTCAAGATTGAAAACCTTTATGAAATTTTTCTATCAAAAGCAATGGAAAGCAATAAATGTCTCACTTTACATTGTTACCACTTTAATATAAGAATTTTCATGCAGCAGATCCAGTTTAAAATATAAGTAAAGAATTATTCATTCAAAAACATACTACGTCAATTGTTTTGCTGATTCAAGAAGAAAAAATAAAACATCAAATTATTAAAGTTAATTACGAAAAGCAAAAGTCCATTGATGCAACATATAATTTATATTCGGAAAAAATATTCATTAAAGATCTTTTCAAAGCATCAAAATTTAGTTTATAATGATTATTGATCCAAGCATTAATTCAGTACTTCAATTAATTTTTCCAAAACAATATCCATTATCTAGCGACAAATTTTTTTTTTACATAGATGAAGTGAAATTTAAATAAATATAAAATGTGTCGCAGTTTTAGAGAAGTTCATAGTTTAAAAACTGTAATTTACATGGTTTTTGATAATTATTTTTACAAACTTTTTTTAAAATTTAAACAAAATTCTTCATTTTATTCCCTAAGGGAAGTATTGAATGAGAAAAAATAATGACAAATTTTTATTGACATTAAATGCAATTTAGTATAAACGAATGTGTTTCCTAAGGTTCAAGAGCTTTCTAAATTGCTTTAATTCACTTTCAATAAATCATTTAAAGATTGTGAGAATTCAAAGTGTTATTTCCACATTAAATCATATTACTATGAATCACAAAAAGTGCAGTGTTATTACAGTAAAATCTTCACTTTAATTTTTCATAAAACCTTTAGGAGATAAGAAAATTTTTTCTTTGAATATAAGAAGTACATTAATATAATTTTAAAATATTGCATTTTTCAAAGTATAACGAAATGTATCACAAAATATTTTTTGCACAAATCGTAAAATACATTTTTTCCTTTAATAATTCATTTTTTTTTAGAAAATAAGTAAATTATCCACATTATATATTCACAATTATTTATAAACATGAAACTTCAGATATTTCATAAATGCTTAAAGAATATGATAAAGAAATACCTTCATTAATGGTGTTTTAATCAAAGTACAAGAAACTACTTATAATTAACTGAAAGGATTCTAAGAGATTAAAAAGGTTTATTTATTTGCTTTTTGAGAAACGTGAAATGTCCCCTAAAACTCAAAAATATTTAAATTATTTTCTTAGAAAAATATCGGATTCTAGAAATAAGTTTCAATTTTAAAATTAAAGAATTTTTTTGAAAAATACTGAAAAGTTTCTCAAAATTTAAATGTGTTCAACCATTTGCTCCAAAGTACATAATTCTAAAAAGAAGTTCGAAATTTTAAAATTAAAATTATTTCTCTTTTTTTTAAGTGGTTTATTTCTTTTTAAAAAACTACTTTATAAAAATAAAATATTAATTTTAAACAATAAAATAATTCCTTATACAAAAAAGAAAACAGTCTTTCAATGGATTTTTAAATTCCACAGAATATTGAGACATATGAATTGTGTTATGTATACAATAATTAAAAATATTGAATAAAATATTAAATGTATAACTCACAACTAAAGGCCCAGTTTTTCAAACTTCTTAATCCAGTTACTAATTGCAAACCTTGTCTCATACATTGTGACGATATATTTAATTCGCTCGAACTTTCCATAACTCTGGGCATTAAAGTTTTAATCACCGACTGTGCAGCGCTTTTAAAATTTTTATCCATTTGTTTCCATAATTCTACAACATTTGTTTGATTTTCTGGTATATGAGGTAACCTCCATATTGATGCATTTGATTGAGAAAGAACGGCGAGAAAAAAAATAAGACTTAAAGAAACAGATGTCGCAGAGAGCTTCATCTTTCATTCGTCTTATTCTAATCCACTGCAAGTAAAGTCTAATATCTTTCACCCTCTAATTTCTTCCGCGGATTCGAAACTGGTTCCATCTTGCGCTGATCTTATATACCCAACTTACTCCCGGTTGCCCGTGACATTCTCCTACTCATTGCGTAAAAGGAAAAGCTAATTATAATCATAGTTATCACACACATTTGCCTGTTACTTCTTAAATATTCACGTTTGATTACGGGAAGAAAAAAAATTTGTGCGTGAGGGTTTCAAAGGTTAAGTAAACAGCCGAAATCAAAGTAACCTTGAAAAGTAAATAAATAAATAAAACAATGGTTCTAAATTCTTGAATTTACGTTAAATGTCCGTCAAATTAAACACATTAATTCTGACTGATCTTCCTCTTTATACTACTAATAAGGAAAAACGTGTTTTTGTCCTTTAATGAACATGTCATTCAAATATTAGAACATTCTACTAACAACAATACCACTCAGGATTAATATGCGCAGTGCAAAGTGTTGAAGAAACACGTGACGCAAGCAAAAATAAATAAATAAAAAACATGGACATTACAAGAAAAGTTCAAGTTTTTTTTTTTTAAATCCAAGATTAACGCATCAGATTTCAAGGAAATTGTTGTCAATGTAGTTGACCCTTTTTTGTTACAACGTAATATTCACCGCAAAATTATTACGGGAGATTTCTTTTGATTAGAAATACTTACTATTTTTCTTGTACATTGCTTCGAATTCTCGGAATTAACTATTTTATTTTTCTAGTGGTTATAAAATGTTACTTGTTGTGTTTCCTTTCACGTGTAAAAACATTATGGGGGAAATATGGAATTATTATTCTGTGGGAAGTAATAAAGAGGATTTTAACGTCATTGTTCATCATTAAAAACATGTAAAAACAACTTCGGTGAATATGAATATAAATTGGAACCGATTTATTTAAATCAAAACAACCTTGTTGTAGTTTGAGCTTGCCTTTTATTTAAATTATTAATGTTTTATTTCTTATGCTACTTTAATTTTTATTTTTGTGGCAGTTTTATTTACTATATTTTTAAATTATGTTATTTTTTTTTTGTAATAATTAATTTAAAATTGAAATTTTCCAAAGCAATTAATACAGCTTTTTAAAATATTTTGTTTTTTAAGAGATCAATTTTTTTCCTCTACAAATATATTTCATAAATTGATCATTATTAACAAACCCATTCATTACAATTATTTTCCCCACAAATTATAATATATTTAGTACACGATTAGGCATTTTTCCTTGTTTCTTTTTATAAAAAATATAAAAAGAAATTTTATATGTATGATACACTTGATAATAGTTATGTTAAACTTTCAATGGAAGGGCTAAAATAAACTGGATAAATTTCCCCTTGTGTGTTAATTTTCTGAATATATGTATTAAGCATCTTGTTTTATTTTTTTTTAATATGCAAAGTAACACAAAGCTTAAAAGTGCTTAAAAATTAGCTACAATTGTCAAACAAAGCTTTTGTTGATAATTACAAATTTTCGTTGAAAATTTAAACTCTTAATTCTTTTATTTTTTTCCTAGTCAATTAAAACAAAGCTTAAATGAAAAAAACTTTTTATAATAAATCTTCACATATAAAAGAGGAAAGCGACTCACTAACTTTTCACGAAATCTCTGGAAGAGAGTAGACCTACTGACTTGGAATTCGGTAAGCGAGTTTCTTTTGTTGAGTAAAGGTCCGCTAAGAAGGGGTTTAGCGGAAAGAGGAGTTTTGAGAGTTTAAGGAACGTTATAGATAAATATATCCCCCTTTTTGAGCTATTAAAGTTACAGTCTTGAAATTTGATAAGCATGTTTCTCTTGTCCAGTAGAAATCCACTAAGAGCGAGTTGTGCTGAAATCGACTCCGAAAGAGGCGTTGCAAGTAAAAACTCCCATTTTTGATCCATTAGACCCACAGTCGTAAATTTTGCGAGAATGTTTCTTTTGTTGAGTAGAGATCTGCTAAGAACTGTTTTTCCTTAATCCACTTTCAAGGGGCTGCGAGGGATTAAAGAGGAGTTATAGATAAATATTCCCGTTTTTGAATTATTAGACCTGCATCCGTAAAATTTGATAAGCATGTTTCTTTGATTGAGAAGAACAAGTTTAATCCTCTAAGAACTGATTTCGCGTTATCTACTCCCAAATGGGGTTGTGAGGGGTTAAAAGGGTGTAATAGCTAAAAATTCCCCCTTTTTTAAAAAAAAATATTAGGCCTAAAAACTCGGAATGTTATTTTGTTGAGCAGATAGTCGCTAAAATTGTTTTTTCGATATCGATTCCCAAGAAGGAGGGGGGTTGCAAGGGCTTAAGATTGCGTTGTAAATAAAAATTCTCAATCTTGAAATACGCTACTGGTCACACAAAATGCAACACCAAGAAGGACCAGAGATATCACAGTGGAATTTATTTGGCAGGTAACGTTTTGTACAAAGATCAAACAATTAAAATTATAGCCTCTTGTGAAGTGTGGATGATGACAAAATCAGTTGTTAATGTACCCGCCATTGTTGGCTATAACCGCTGCCACACGCCTCGGCGTAGAATCAGAGAGGCTTTGGATGTATCCTTGGGTGTACAGCAGTCCATGCGGCTTTCACATATTGCCAAAATTGAACTGGTGTAACAGCGAGTTGTGTACCCCGGGCCAAACGTTGTGCAAGTAGGGACCATATGGTTTCGATTGGCGATAGATCGAGAGAACAAGCCCGCCAAGGAAGCTATTCGACCTGCTGAGTAAAGAAGAACTCTTGAACATTGCGTGCCACGTTTGGTCACGCATTATCCTGTTGGAATATGGCTGGTGGCAAACGCTAAATGCGTGGGAGGACTACAGGCTTCAACTACTCAAAGATGCAGCGCTAGCTGTTCAGTGTACCAGCAATGCGGACTAGAGGGGTGAGGCAGTGAAATCCAATACCACCCTCAACCTTGATATCGGGTGCAGGACCAGTATGGTGATGCATAACGCAACAGTTTAGCAGCCTATCACCACGGTGACTCCAAACTCAAATTTACCATTGTGATGTTTCAGGCAGAAGCGAGATTAAATAAAACGCACGAAAAAACAATTGCCGTAATTCAAATCACCAATTTGTTCTAATCTTCTATGAAGCTTGCGGGTTGCGTTACGTTTTTCCGTGAGGTGCGTCTGCTCTATAATGCTAATGATTTGCATATTTTATAGCCGCCAATGCATGAAGTAAATTTCCCATGGCTTGCATTTTTTTTCAGGGTGCTGCATTTTATGTGGCCAGCAGTGTAGTAGACCCATAGACTTGAAATTTGGTAAACAGGTTTTTTTTTCTTCAGTAGAAATCCGCTTTAAACGGTTTTTGAGAAAATAGACTCCCGAATCGGAGTTGCAAGTGGTTATGGATGTGTTATAGATAAGAATACCCTTTTTTAACTATTAACCTAAAAGTGTTGAAATTTGTTAATTTTGCACTTTTCTCGAACAGAGATTCGCTGAGAACGGGTTTGAGGAAATCGTCTCCCAAGGGAAGTTATTAGGGCGTAGAAATGAAAAAAGTTCGTTTTAGAACTAATAAGCCTGCAGATTTGGAATATGGTAAGTATGTTTCTCTCTTTTGTTGATTATTCATCCATTAAGAACGTGTTTATCAAAAATCGACTGCGAAGTGGTGTTACCAGGGGTTAAAAAGGAGGGAAAGCTTGTGAATAAAATTTCGTTTGGAAATTTTAAAAATACAAACTGGAAATTATATTTTTCATCAGTGATTCGCTATAAATGGGTTTTGCGGGAAACGTCTCCTTCAGGAATTTGTAAGGGTTAAAAGGAATTATACATTAAAATTCCCGTTTTTGAACTATTAGTTGATTTAAAATATGATAAGCATGCTTGTTTTGATGAGTAGAAATCAGATAAGAGTACGGGTTTTATGGAAATCGACTTTCAAGAGGAGGTTGCCTGGAGTTATTGAGGCGTATAGTTGAAAGAAAGGCCCGTTTCGAACTCTCTGCTAGAACAACAATAACTATATTTAGTACTTTTTTGGTCCAGTGAAAGACTTTGTTGAAGATTTACAAGCAAATATCACATCACATTGCTTATGCCATCGATGTATATTTGTTTCATCCGTATAAAATTTTCTGCCCACTGCTCTATTTCTGTTTTCTTTTGGGTATAAAATCGTCTTCTTTTTTCATTTTTGCGTCCTAGTGAACTCGTCTCGATGCCGTTACTGATATACCATTACTTTAATTAGGAAATTAAAAAAACGCATAAAAATTTCCTAAATACGGGCAGACAGCGAAATTCAAGATATACTGGTTACTGGAGATAAACAGCTGAATACGATAAGTCATCGATGCAAGTGATCAGAATGGATGGTTACATTTCTCTTTATGGAAAGGGTGGAAACTCAATGTTTTCAGCCAACGATTTTTTTTTTTTGCATTCTATTCGAAGCTGCACCCGATTTTCAGTAGTATTAACATTGGAAAAATAGTGCGGCTTAGATTCGAGTAAATATATATATGTAACAATTCTCTCTAGTATCCTTTTAAAAATTTTTAATTCTTTGGTTAAGACTAACGCGCTAATCTTAATCATAATCTAATAACAACATTGCATCAGAAAACTCGCTCCCGCCTTTTTCCAACCATTGACGGCTCCCGTTAGAAAAGAGCCCGTGACCTTAACCGTCAGTACATAAACTGAGAGCGCATTGTGCTCTCTCTCTCTCTTTGTCTTCTTATTTTTTGTCTGCCTTCAATATGTGTAACCGTCTGCAGCTTGCTTTGTGTTTTGTGTCCACTTCTTGTTATGTTGGAACGCTATATGTTAAATGTTCAATGAACCGTATTTATTATTTCAAAGGACTGCCTCGTCAATGCCATCAAAAATAAAACAGCAACCAACTTAAATAATAATTTTATTAAGAAATCTCTTCCATTGGCCACGTCTTTACATATATATAATCATATTTTCTTCCTTCTCTACTGTATACGTGTAATATGTAAAGATTTCTTATTTTCTTTCCTTCAATAATGTTGCAATTTTAATGACAGGCAGTGTAAATGTTCCCAAATAAAAATGAAACAAATGAGTTAAGTTAGAACAGAAAGTAGAGCATTTTTCTCTGGTACGATGCATCTTATAGAAGTCTAATAATATACTTGATCAAGTTTTTTCTTATAATGTACACTTTACATGCATTCAATTTGAAAATTAATAGACAATATGTCGCATCAATCGAAAATGGAATCATAAATATACTAATAGTTTAATGATTTTACTTTAAATCTTAAAACATGTTCTGGAATTGTATTAGGAACAAAACCAAGGTTGTGTAATTTTTGTTCTTTACAAAAACATGTCAAGTCAACATGTTGACATGCATAAAATTCCTCAGTTTAATTCGAAATCTCACTACAGTTTTCAACTTAATATCAGTATTGTTATAGTTTGAAAAATTGTATGTATTAGACGATTTCACCTTGAAGAGCATGTTTTCCTTATTTAAATAAATCGTAAATTGTATTTAAAAGGCTAAATTTTTGAACCAGTTTCTGTTATTTCTGGAAATTATTTTTTTTCATAAGCATATACTTTCAATTTGCAAATTATGAAGCCTTTTCCAAAAATGTATTTTCATTTAATGTCACTTCTGAAAAGTTAATTATGCTCCAATAGTCAGAATCAATAATTCTTCGTGATACATCTGTGAAAATTTTGAATGGAAAATAAAATGCAACATTATCTGTTTATAAAGCAGTTAAGATTTTTGCTCCAATTAAATTTGGAATATTTAAAAAATTCAAACTGTGGCTTCAGTATACTTTAGTTAAAGGTAAAAGAGTGTTATTACCTTAACCTTTTCATGACAAAAGTAACATTTTTCCCAATTTTAAATTTGGTGATTGTCGTATTTATATAATTCTAGACCAGGGGTGGGCAAACTTTTCCAGGGTACGGGCTACTCTAATTTTTTCAAGGTGTTGCGGTCCACCCAGTGGAGTAGGTGTAGTGAGCTAAAAGAAAGTATGCAATACAGTTGGACCTCCATTTTACGAACCTCTATTTTATGAATTTCTCTGCTTCGCGAACTGTTTCGTGGAACCAAGAACATTTTACGATTTTCTTCGTAAAATAGCCTCCAAATAGCGAAGTGCATTCTCTATTCAACGAAATTTTCTCTTATCATTCGATTTTTTTCCACCGTATTTTTTAAAATACCATATTTACTCGAATCTAAGCCGCACTTTCCCCCCAATGTTAATGCTACTGAAAATCGGGCGCGGCTTAGAATCGAAGGGGGAAAATGTTTTGGATGGGTATTTGGAGCAATTATATGTATACAGCTTCATCCATGTATTTAAAAACTTTATTCTGATAAAAATAACTAATTATTCACTTCTTTTAGTTTTCCTTTTCTGTTTGTTTTAATTTCGTGAAATTGGGTATCCATAAATTACATTTCAGACTATTTTTCAATTTTCACAAAATCTTGGTGAGAATTTCGGGGTGCGGCTTAGAATTGATGGCGGCTTAAATTTGAATAAATATGGTATTTCCAGAATTGGAATGATTATTGGTGGAATGATTATTGGGTCTTAGTGAAGGTTGTCACCCCAAAATGTCTTGGCGGTTCACCGGTCGATCGCGATCGACTTAATGCCCACCCCGGTTCTAGACTTATCAGCATTTTTTTTACAGATTGTCAAAATAGAACGCACGTGGAACGCGATTAAGTAAACGGGTTAAGTCAGAGATTCCTAAACTGTGTAGAGCGCCTCCTAGAGAGACGTGGTAACCCTAAAAGAAATGAAAGCATATTAAAAGCGCAAGCCTATTAAAAAGTTTAAAAAAAAAGAGTTTTTGAAAAAAAAATTATTTAAAAATGATTTGCTTAAGATATTTATTACACAAAAGTAACATTTTACAAAATTAAATACTTATCTTGACAATTTGTACAGTTTATAATTAAGGACGTAGTAGTTTTACGTCAAAGTACATTATTATTACATTCAATACGTTGATATGAGAGGGGCGCGATGAGAATGAAAATTAGGTCGAAAATACTGGAAATTTGAGAAGAACTGGGTTAGTTGTTTTGGGAAAGAAAGAACTATTAAATTCATTGTCGTCAATGATAAGACTTCGTGAACTGTATATTCCTTTTCTTACCACTAATTTCAATTTATTGAGTGACTTGTAACAATATAATACAAAGTTCTTTTTCACATGTTTCATATTATTCAGAAAGTATAATTTTGTGTAATAATAAAATATATTTGAACAAATGTAAGCAAATACCTGATAAAACTACACATCTATCCAAGATTGATCCAAAAAACTACACGTTATGTATTTTTTTCTATGATTTTTATTTATTTTATATCTAAATAAACGAAAAGAAATTGCATACTAATGTTTACTCTAAGCAACTGTATGACCCTCTAAGGATTAAAACACAATTTATCAAAAGTGTATTAGGTTTATAATCCATCTTCAAAATATTTTTTATATAAATTATCATGGTGCAATATGTAGTGATATTTGTATATTATATGTAAATCTTGGGAAGTAATTTGTGTCATTTTCTATTTATTTTACCAGTACTCTCTCCAGACATTCATTTAGAATTCAATACAAATATATTTGAAATTAATTTATGATTCTCTTAATTTAAAAGTTGTACTATAAATTCAAAAATTTATCAATTATGCAACAAATAGCAAGTTAAATTTGTCTTTGGAATATTACAAATAATATTTTAGTATCAATCTTCTACAGTTCTTTTTAAGTTGGGCTACACATTAGATAAACCATCTATTTAAAAACAATTTTGCAAAAATTATTTAAAAGCAATATTTTGCAAAAGTTATTTAGAAGCAATATTTTGCAAAAAAGGAACATGGAATTACCTAATTTCAAAACATTTTCCTTTCATAAAAATTACTTCTAATAAAAATAATATTTTGCCTATATATAGAAAAGACTTCTCCATAAAGACTGAACTAGGAGTTTTGAAAAATTCACATTATTTTCAAAGTTACTACCATTTAAAATAATACAAGTAATCAATGTCTTTTTGCTAATACTTTTCACTCTGATGTTCTAAAAGATGCGGATAAATCAACTTTTAAGCTATATATTTCCAAAATCCTAGTTCAGGCTCTGTACAAAGATCTGACCTATACATAGAAAAAAATATTATTATTATAGAAGCATTTTTCATAAAAGGAGAATGTTTTGAAAATAGGTAATTCAATTCAATGTTTATTTTTTACCAAAATATTGCATTTAAATAATTTTTTATTGTAATAATATTCTGAAAACAATTTATCCATGCATACTAATTTGAGTGACACTAAATATTAAAAACATATTCATTTTCACGCTTTTGCAAAATCATGGTTCAGAACGTAGTCGAATACCTTAAGAAATAAAATATATTTTCATACATTCGAAAATGTGTGTGTGTGTCAAGTGTGTTTCCTTATAACTTCATTTCTTCTTTCTTCAAATGATTCGAATACTTGCTTTTTAAAATTGCTTGATGAATTTTTTTTTATGGAAAAGTAGTTGGTTTGAATTGTTAGCAAAAATATTCTAAAATTAAAATCTTTTAAAACTTTTCTGGCGAATTTTCTTTTTTAAACTTCACAGTTTTATTTGTCAAATACATTTGCAGAAATATTTCCTTCATGTGCTTCCTCTTGATCCGCCCCCCCCCCCATCCAATCAACCATCATTCAATAAAATCCTTCTGCGGTTAATTTGAATATCCTTCATCTATATATTTTAATTTTTTTGTGTTTAAAATGAAAATCATCAGTTTTGGTATGCATTAGTTGAATGTTTCCAGGAAACAGATATCTTTCGGCAATCAAAATCAGTCATTTCGTTCATTTTATCTTTTGAAACTTGACTGAAAGGTTTTAAATAGAAGGTTAAATGAACTTTTTATTTTAGTTCACTCAGTTTCGTTATTATGCAAATATATGTCATGCCTTTTTAGATTCCATTTTTTGAGGAAGGTTTTCTTTTCAAACATGAAAAAAAAAAAAATTATATACTGAATTTCTGAAGAATTTGTTGCGTATCTGGCACAAAGCGCGTGTTTTCACAGCTCTTTCTTTAAAAACTTTTTTTTATCTTCGTTTTAAAACTCTTTTATTTTTGCTGTTATCTTTTGGATACAAATTATATATATATATATATATATATATAAATGATATTTGTGTTAAATTATTTTTTTCAAATGTATTTATATGGAGATATTTACTCAAAATATTAGTTTTAGTTTTTGTGTATTAATTTATTATATAGTTATACACAACTCAGTTTAAATATTATTATATTAAAATGTAGACCAGGGGCATGTGCCACAGCATAGGACGTCTGAGTTGCAAAAGTGACACGCGAATAATTATTGAAAAATTAAGAAAAATAAAAAGAAAATAATAAATACCATTGTTTGTTGAAATATGGTTTTTTCAAAAAAAAATTACGAGTAGTAGTAAAAGTATCAGAATGTTTATGCAGTTTGGAATATTGGTTTTTAAGAAATAAAATTTTTGAAAGTATACGAAAAAAAAATACTTTTTTATCAAGACTACTTTTTTCTCGAGAGCCTTTATGGGTAACTATGTGCCGCAACTCGGAAATCAGGATGTAAAAAAATTCATAAAATAATGTAATTCAAAAAAGCTAACAAAACAAGCATGCCATTGCCTCGGATTGAGTTTTGTTATTCTACGGTTATCAACGAGTCACAAACTCAGTGCGGAAACTACTAAGGTCAAGGAACGATAGTATTAAAAAATGCACATAACACACATATTCAAAATAGATAAAAAAAAAAATACAAATAGTCGTTTTAGGCCTGATTATTTTTTTTTATGTTCGATATTTGAAATTTTAGTATTCAAATTGATTATTAAAGATTAGATTTATTCAGGAAGCACATTTAAGTAACAGGGTCAAGCAACAGGTTGGTGATGGATCTCGTAATATTAAACCGGAGTCAAGAGACGAAGATGATACCTAAGTTGGAACATCTCTCTCTAGATTTCTATACCATTCTTAACTAAAAAAAAAGCAGTGGAAAATATGAAAGTGATTAGAAAAAATATATATATATATATATAATACTATAATACACATGAAATATAAAAAAAGTTCAAACGCCAGAATAAATAAGACTTAAAATAATTTTAAAAAACATATTAATTTTCAAACGCCGAAATAACATGATTATTTAAAATAATTTTATGTTATTTATTTTTATCTTAAAAAAATATTTGTATATTTATTTAGTACTCAGTATTGAACTGCACAATGATTCTTCAATTAAACGATTCAAATAATAATCAAACAAAAAAACTCTATTTCAACAATGCACAGTATATACACATTGAACTTTCACTAAATCCATTTAATTTTACTTATAAGATATACACAGCACTATACGTCAGCTGTATAGCTACAGATATACTACTATAAGCATGTCGGTGACGCGAACGCACGAGATTTCACCCATCCAAAAAGTTTCTAAGGCGAACAGCACACTGCGCGTGCGCCAGTCAGATCATATCGGTGACGCGAACCCATAAGATTTTCCCCTATCAAAAAGTGCCCAACGTAAAGAAGTTTTCACTTCAAAAATCATCCAAATGCTTCCTTTGTGCCATAACTATGTGGTTATTGCACTGAAAGGCTTTTAAAGCGCTTGTGAACAATTTTACTTCTTTGCCACCATTCCTTATTTACCCCTCTCTTACACTCTCGTCATTGTGACGTACTATCCGCGCCATGTAATTTGCATATTCTTCTTCAAGATGTGTGTGATAATTCTACAGGTGAAATTTTTATTTTAGAGTTCAATTTCTGAGTGATTCTGAATTATCCTTAATTTATGGACATGAGTGTAGAAACCGAAGATGTCAGGGAAACTGTATTATTTCTGATAATATTCTTATTAAACTATAACTGTAGAAAGCGGAAGGGAAGAAAGAAAAATGAGAGATTTCTCATTATTGAAGTTTCTTGTAATCGGTATAACAAAAGGTCAAAACATGCTTCAGAAAGAACATACATTTGAAATTAATATTTACTATATTTTAGATATTTTACTCCAACCAACATGTATACAAATAAAAACATAAAATGCCATGCATATAGTTTTTTTAAAAAGTTACACCTTAAAGTTATAGCTTCATAATTTTTTTTAGAAAAGTCGATAATTTAATACTTATTATTAGTTTGCTCCTGCCACCCACCATACATAATTTGACATTATCATCGTGTTTTTATAAATCACGAGGATTCGACCGTGACTCTTTTTTCATTGAAATAAATCCAGAAATTGCATTAGAAGATTTATTTTAGATAAAAAAAAAAGTGTTCTCAATAACAAAACCTTGAATTTGTTTCTTTGTTCGTGACCACAGCTTTTAACCTCAAAAGGGGAACCCGTGGACTTCTTTATAACACACGTGTTTCGACACATCTCAGTGCAGTAAAAGTTGAAATACTGCGCATGCCCAACAGACAACCCAAGAAACGGAAAGTAAAGTTGTCTGCATTCCAAAGAGAAAAAAAATTCATGATGGCTTTGAAAACAAATTTATTTGGGAACTAAACAAAATTAAACGACAAAACGTTTTGTAAAAACGTGCTAATTGAAAAAGTTTTGTTTTTCGTTTGACACTTGATAAGGAAGTATAATTCACTCTTTGTGTATATTTTCATTTGTTGTTAAATAATATTCTGTCACTAATTAAAATATAAATTGCATCCTTGAAAGGAAAATTTTGTTACGCAATTTGAGTGATTATTCATATCAGTAACAGTTTTTTAGGGAAGGAGTGAGTGGTTTATGCCTTAAGGTTACCCACCCCCCAAAAAAATTTAAAACGGAAACAAAAGAAAAAGTATCTTTGGAACACTAATATAAATAACATTAAATTTAAGCTATTTTACAATAGCAATCAACATTATGCCAATCACACAGAAATGTTTTTTTACTTAATATCGGTACATTTATCCTTATTATTTGCCGCGGTGGACTAGCGGTCAAGATAACGGACTCGTGGCTGGTGTGTCATCAGTCCAAGCCTAGTACCGCTAAAGACCCACCGTACAGAGGAGGCCGATGGACGTTCAATATATTGAGTCTCAAGCGTCCTCCTATAGGTGTGGTGTAGAAGTTTGGAGAGGGGTGCCAGTTCAGGCGTCGTTTTTGTCGCTTGACCATGGTTCAAAATTACGAAGATTCGTCGCTAAAAGCTCTCGACCAACTGATCGTGCGACGTTTATTCTCAATCACTTAACTTAGTTATAACGAAATATATATCTATGTATTTTTGTTACCAAATTATCGAAGAACTTTTCTGCGGTTTTCATTGGTGCTTATTTTTAAGAGTTTTGTATATTTTATCATAATAAAAGTATAGATGAATTTCCATTTTACCTTTTGAATTTTTACAGCGTAAATATCTGTAGAAATTAATTTGCTGTTGTACCTGTTTGGCTGCAAATTTTTTATAAGTACTTGTTAAAAGTGCCCACCAATTAATTATTAATAATCAATTGATGCCTTACACCCCCCACACACACAAACACATTTCTTGATGGACTTGTAAGTATGTATTTATTTGAGTTTGATGGTTCTTATCGGTAGGTTCCTTATTCTTGTATATATTGCAGATTTTGCATACTTATGTATGAAAAATTGAAGAATAATTACCATATGAAGCAACAGAGATCACTTGAATATCCTCTTTGTCTAGAAAATTGTTGAAATTTATTTTTCGACGTCTATAATTCATGTTATAACATAATTAAATAGTTGAGTCATCCTTCAATGTTACTGAAAAGTTTTGAATTTACCACTTTGATCATGTGATGATGTAATAGCTTGTTATATTTTTAAGACACAGCGTAATTTTTAGTCTATTGTTATGTTTTGTTACATAACTAACTGTAGTACCTGTCCATAGCCCGGGTGAATTTTTAAAATAAAATTAATCAATCTATCCATCTAGCCTTCATATAATTCTTTAATGATTGCCTATACTTTAATGAACTAGGAAATAATTTTCAGTAAAACTTTTTACAAAATACGCTTTTGCGATCATTTATTCGAAAAAGAGTCGTAAAATTAATACAAGTAAACGAATAAATGCAAATATCTTCCAAAATCGGAAACAATAGTAATAATTTGACATATTTTTTTTAAAAAAGATATTCGCCTAAATTAGTAAATGTGCCTCAAACAAAGTCAGTTTTTACTAAAACACTTGAATCTCTGTGGTAATGAAAGAAGTGAGTTAGTCAGAAAAAATATACCAAACTCACTTCAACATTGAATTTAAAAAAAAAAATCTAAAACAAACTTTGCAAAATTCGCTTCCAAATGCCTAACACATAACTTCATCATACCAAGTTTCCTATTGTTTCCTGTTTGACTTATATGCTGTCGACAAAATAAAATTCCTATTGCCATTTCTTTTTGTCAGAGCTCAGGTGCCTCCCTTAGGGAAGGAAACTGGACTTCAAAATAACATTGCGGCGATTGGTGTTCCACCTATATGGTGCCACACTAAAAAGCTGGTAGAGCTGCTGGAGAATGTACTAGGTCTGCAATGGTAAGTACCAATCCTAGCCCCATTGAAAATAAAGAAAAAAAATCTAAAATGCAGCTGTTTAAATAATGCTTTTCTTACAATGATTTATCCGGAAAAAATGTAATTTGAATTTTGCTTCAAAGTTCGAACAAATTATTAAAAATAAAGGAAAGAAAATATTCTGGTGTTGAAAATATCAAAGGATGTCCAAAAAACTGCATGAAGAATACTTTGACGTATCCAGAAATGGCACATTCAAATATGACGCCATATCGCAAGACCTATAAAAAACCTTTTAAAAGCTAAATTCTAAAAATGTCTAAAATAAAATTCGAAAAAATATCTTCGAGGTGTGCATTATCATCACTTACAGACTTAGTATACCTAATTTCAGGGATCCTTTTGTTTTTGTGCTACATCGCAATCACACGCACATACAAATTATTACTATAGATCAAGATTAACATTAGTATAAGTAACTTTTTTTTATTATTACAAAGTATCATTAATATTAATGCGGGGAGCTTCCTTCTGTAAGTATAGGCTAAAAATTTTCTTACCTAATGAATCATAATGTTGTACATTTCATTGTTCATATTTTCCTATAACAATATTCTCTGTTATGGATATATCTTCTCTCTATAAATATTGGCTATGATTACTATTATGTTGAAGGAAAATTCGTTCTTTAACTATAACCTTTAACTATAGATTTATCTTCCTCCTATAGAACACTGGTTACAATGATAGTTGCACTGAGATAAATTTCATTTTTTATAAATGCTGGAGAAGAAAGGCTGGAATTAATTATTTTGTTGATTTTCAAAACTTTAAAAATCTTCTTTGGAATAACCCCAACATTTCCTCCACTAATATTAATAATTATGTTTAAAATAAGGAAATCTACAGAATTTTTTCTTTTGCTGTTTCCTGTTTCAAATTATGCATATAGTCCTAAGTTGTTACATGAATTCATGACGCAGCATCATTTTTTAACTATATGTTTGAGGGGGAAATTACGAAGAGAGAGAGTGAAGTATTAACAAAATATCGAATATAAAAGACAATGTATTTGAAGCTGTTAGTTAAAATTTAGAAATTCTCAAACTGCATTCATTTCATTCTAAATAAAGTGAGGGATTAATAATTTTAAAACTTAGATAAAGAAATTTTAAAAAAAAACCGTATGAACGAATGGATTTTTTGTTTGAATTTATTCATTAATAGCCATACCTTTTTTTATTATTGAATTTGAATATTTTATAAACGGTTAATAAATAGCATCATTACATTTTTTATTTATAAGTACACGTTGTATAAAAGGGTTAATGCATGTTAAAACAGCCCTCGCTTTGGCGTGTTGTAGAAATATAGAGGGTTGTGTACCAACTCCATGCCGTCTTAGTCATGGTGGATAATGAAAAAACCAAAACAGGAGTTATAATATTTTGATCATTTTTCCACATTTTAACATTTGCAGAACCAAAAAATGTATCAGATCAAGAGCTCTTAATTAGATTGATTGATGTTGATTCATGAATGGGAAATTTGGTCAATCAATTAAGGAATCAAACAATCAATCAATCGCTTTTGTCAGAAATCCACAAATGAGTTTCAGAATAATTGTGACCTCGGATAAGAAAAGAAAGAAATAAAAACACTCGCTAGTGAATTGGAAATTTGCATCTGATATTTTCTTGTACATTTTTTTAATCTTCTTATAACTTTCCAAATGTTTGTACTCGGTGGCAATTAACTTAACTTAGAATCAGAAGAAGAGATAGAGTTTCTTTGCTTATTAATGCTTACTAATGTAAGCAGTGGTTATATACCCTAATTAGTACAGTAATATAAATTTATTAATAATGGAAAAAGGAAAGCTAGTCAGTATGAATTGCAGCAGTGAAAACATACCTAATAAAAACTCTTGCGTTTACAGGTACCTCGGAATAATCATAGCAGTCATTAGATAATCTTTTAAATCGTAGTACGAACTTAAATCCATCATGTTCTCGCAAACACACTTTCTGATAACACTCATAAAATTTTAAAATTAAGTATTCCTTTATTACATTTCTTCTCCCAGGAAGTCGTTTTTTAAAGACATTTATCAAATTTTTTAACAGAGTTCCTTAATTTTTTATAACTACGTGTGTGTGTGTGTGTCTTTCGAAAATAAAGTCTATACTTTACAATTTATTGTGTGTTTTAAACATATTTATGCATTATCATTCATAACGCTCTATGAAAGAAATACTCAAAAAGCAGGAAATGGATTTGTTTGTTATGTATAAATTCCATTTTTTTATGATTACCATTTGCATATTTAGTGCCTTCTAAAAAATCAAGATAAATTTTATTGGCTAGACTTTGTTTGCCTTACAAAGTATTTTGATTCTTTTTAACCTTCTTCCTGAATATTATATAGAACAATTGAGAATAGAATTTCATAAAAAATTTGGCTATTCCCTTTAAGGTTAAACTTTCCCCAATAACTTTAAAATTTTTTTATTGTTTTTAGCTAATGGTAAAGGAACACATAGACGAAAACACACTTTTTAGAAAAGCTATAAAATAGTTATACCTAATACAAAAGCTATAAATATATTTAAATATTTTAATTTGTTTTTGTTTTGCAATGAAACTGGAGAAAACAACAGGGCTCAAACAAACAGGCGAGACAGTACAAAGAGCTACTGACGATTGAATATCGCAGTTTCAAATCATAGACATCATACAAGGACAATTCCTGAATTACTACTACTTTTACAAAACAGAAATATTCACATGACCCACTCTTCTCTCATAAATTAATGGGCTTAAGGTCAACAGTGTATTGAAAGTTAAGAAACATGGTTTATTACTACGAAATTAATTCCTTGAAATATACAAGATTTATCGATAGCTCTTACATTTCCCTGGACATGAGTATTGATTAAAATGGTATGTTTTTAATTGTATCAGTAAAAAGAAAACTCTTTCAATTTGGAGAGAATATTTCCTGAATTTCACTTTCAATATCAAAACAAATTAAAAGATCTTGTTGATAACCTCCATATATTTAAAATCAAAAAGGCGTTATTAAAGGGTTGGGATTATTTTTTCTACGGTTAATGGGAATTTTTAGAAGCTTGTAAGGGAATCCGTGAGACTTTATTGAAAAGTATATTATTGCAACTTCTTAAAAAAAATTTTGTAAACTCAAAAAAAAATACATGATTTTCTCATTCTTTTATTTTTGAAAAGGTTAGCAAACTGTTTTTTAAAATTTATATGAAAGATGTTTCTAAATTAATTCAAAATTTCTGTCTATAATAAAGTTATAAAAGTTTGTACAAAGAGTAATTCCCAGAATTTTACGAAACGTATAAGATAGTAAAATTTTGAATCATTTTTAAGTATTGCATTCTACAAATGTTTGTGGGGCCGCAGTAACCAAGAGGTCAAGATCACGATTTCGTGGCCGGAGTCGGTGGTTCAAGCCCTAGTGGCAATGAAAGTTCACCGTATAGAGAAGGGGTGGGCAGACTTTTCCAGGGTACGGGCTATTTCTAAGATTTCAAGGTGTTGCTGTCC